>JAJQKJ010000644.1:0-160467 GCA_029574335.1 Rana kukunoris
ACACCTCTCGATAGAATCAAAACATCAAGCTTCACTCACCTGATTTCCCAGTGTGGTATTATTGGCGATACCATCTCCAAACGAGCTAGGGGGTGGTAGCTATTGGGTTGGCCAAAGGAGTGCAGTTTAGACTAGCGGATCGACTGGCAGACCACGAAAGGAGGTTTATTTTTTTAAAAGGAGAACTGGAAGGGATGAAATGTACACTGGTAAATGTTTATGCCCCTAATGTACACCCGATAAAATATTTCATGGAACTTATAGGAAAACTGAAAGATTTTAAACAAGGGAAGGCAATTATGGGAGGTGACTTAAACTTCTGCTTCAATCCCGAGGTGGACAAGACTCCCCAGTCGAAAGAGAAAAATAAAACGCTCTTAAAAAAAAATAAAAAATAGTCTACATGATATTCAACTGATAGATGTGTGGAGAACTATGAACCCAGGACAGCGGGATTATACGTTTTTTTTTCCTCAGTACATGGTAGCTACTCCCGCATTGACCACATTCTCATAGATCATAGTATCTTGGAGATGGTAGTAGAGGTGGAGATAGGGACCATGACACTTTCAGACCACTCCCCAATAAGTGTCCTTAAACATACCAGGAAGCCAGAAGTCATTCCAGAATTGGAGGCTAAATGAGGACTATTGATGGACGAGAGTATATTAGGCAGGGTTAAAAACAGAACTGGGGGAATATTTCAGGACTAACGACACAGATGAAATATCGGGAGCGACACTCTGGGATGCACACAAAACAGTGATTAGAGGGATTCTGATATCAGAAGGGGCGAGAAAAAAGAAAGAAAGAAGTTGCAAGAGAGATAAAATAATAACCGAGATAAGAACGTTAGAGCAAAAACACAAAAAAATCGGTAAAGCAAAGGGAGATATTCCAGGACTTAGTGAACAAGAGAAACGAACTAAAGGAAATAGTGCATCAGGAAACAAAAATGGAATTCAATTTAGTAGCAAAAGAAAGGTACATGTGGGGAAACAAAACAAATAAACATCTTGCCAGGATGGTACAGAAAAAAAAAAAAACAAGAAGAAAACTATATAGAAAAAATAAAAAATGAGAAAGGGGAGATGGTTCATACCACAAAAGAAATCGCTGAATCTTTTAGAAACATACTATGAGAGGTTGTACGCAGTAGAACAGAAGAAGTGGAAACAGGGCGAGAAGGAGGAAAAAATAAATGAGTTTTTAAAAGGAGCAGGAGTACCAAAATGTAGCCAGAAAGATGCAGATGCGATGGATAGGCCAATCACAGAAAGCGAAATTAAGAAAGCTCTAGACGAATCAGCGGTAGGTAAAAGCCCAGGACCAGACGGCTTCACCATCCTTTACTATAAAAAATGCAAAGAGATACTCATTCCTAGACTCTGCCATTACTTTAATGGGTTGGGGAAGGACTATCCACTAAGCAGAGAAGCAGCGGAGGCAACCATTACAGTCATACCAAAGGAAGGGAGCGATGGCAAAAATTGTGCAGGATACAGGCCGATATCTCTGTTGAATACAGATATTAAATTATTTGCCAAGATACTGGCAGGAAGAGTAAAACAGGAGATGACAAAACTAGTCCATGCGGATCAGACAGGGTTCATCCAGGGGAGAGAGGGAAGAGACAATGGGGTCAGGGCCCTTCTTGTGTTACAAAAAATGAAGGAGGGCGGGTTCCCCAGTCTACTCCTGTCGATAGATGCTGAGAAAGCGTTCGACAGGGTAGACTGGGGACTCAGGTTAAAAACGCTGGAAGAAATGGGGTTTGGGCAAGAAATGATGAGATGGATAAGAACCTTATATCAGGCCCCGACAGCAAGGATAAAAATAAACGGAAGTTTATCCCAGGGGTTTGAAATGAAGAATGGAACGCGACAGGGGTGTCCCCTGTCCCCATTGTTATTTGTACTATCACTAGAACCCCTCCTGATCAGGATACGTGAGTGTCCAGAAATCGAAGGAGTCAAAATTAAAGAAGAAGAACATAAGGTCTCAGCCTTCGCTGACGATGTTTTGTTTTATATTGTAAACCCCACGACATCAATACCAAAAATACTCGAAATATGCAACCAATACGGGGAAATCTCTCATTTTAAACTAAACATCGTTAAAACAGAGATCCTAAACGTAAGTACATCACGGACTGAGGCACAAGAACTTAGAGATAGGTATAAATTCCCTTGGGTGAAAAAACTGAAGTATCTAGGGGTGAATTTAACAAAATCAACTAAAAAAATATACGAGATAAATTACATCCCTCTCCTAAATGAAATTAAAGAAGAAATAACAAGGGTAAAGAACAGACCCATCTCATGGATAGGTAGAATTAACTTCTGTAAATGGTACTTGTACCAAAATTTTATATAAATTCCAGATGCTTCCTATTACGCTCCCAAAGTTATTGATCCAGACTCTCAAAAACTTGATTATGAAATTTATCTGGAGAAATAAAAAGCACAGAATTTCATTGCAGGTATTAAAACAATCAAAAGAGAAGGGAGGGCTGGCAGTCCCCGACATTAAAAAATATTACGACGCGGTAGTTTTATCGAGAGTGGTCGAATGGGCAAGAGGAAATAAAGAAAAACGGTGGGTCAGTATAGAAAACGCACTAGCAGAGGTGAAACTAGAAAAAATAATATGGAACCCCCCCCAATATAGGGAAGTTGGGAGTAACACACACAAAATCACGAGGAATGCACTTAAAATTTGGGACACTAATCATAAAAGAATATAACTCACCTTTAATAGTACTAAAAAATAATGACTATTTTGCACCAGGTAAAGTAGAAGTGGGAGGAAATTGGATCAAAAAAGACACGGCACAATTAGGAGAAGTAATAAAGGACGGGCACCTAATAGCACTACAGGAAATAGAAAAAAAAAAAAACTTTATGAAAAGAAATAACTGGAGATACCTGCAGCTCGGAAACTTTATCCGGAAATTATCACAGCCTTTGAGGTCGGGAGACCAGTTGACAGAATTGGAAAAGCTATGCTTAATAGAAAACTCCAAGGGTACGATTTTAAGGCTGTATAAGATCTTACTGAGGGTGGACGAGCAGGAGGTACCCCCTTACATAAAAAAATGGGAAAGGGAACTGGGGACACAAAGGGATAAGGGCACAATAAAGAAAATATTGAAACTGACACACACCTCAGCGCCCGACAGCAGGACGGCTGAAATGAGCTTCAAATGCCTGACCGGTTGGTACCTAACACCAGACAAATTAAGTAAATATAAAAAAGGGCAATCAGATAAATGCTGGAGAGAATGTGGATCGATAGGCACGATGGCCCATCTGTGGTGGGACTGCCCTAAAATAAAAAAATATTGGGAGATGATTACGGGGCTCAGAGGAAATCGTAGGAAAAAAAGTAAAGATGGACCCGTGGGTAATTTTATTCCATGGGGGAGAAGAAAGTATTAAAAAAATACAAAAACTCCTTAGTCCCGCACCTGCTAAATGCGGCCAAGAGGCTCATTCCTGGTAAATGGCAAGAGGTCGAAAGCCCCGAGATATGGGATTGGATAGATATGGTTGAAAGGACATATACGATGGAAGATCTAAAAAGTGGCATTGAGGATAACAAAAAACATCAAAACCAGATTTGGGAGAAATGGAAGAGATTCAAGAAAACATGGAGTTACGCTGAAAACTTAAGAGCAGAGATTTAAGGAGTAGGAAGGCTAGATAGGACAACAAGTAGATATGGCAAATACTAGGTGAGGAAAAAGAGAAGAGCAGGGAAGGGGGGGAGAAGGGGGGAGGTGGAACCAGGGGAGTTAATGGGATAAAAGGATGATGTAATAATGATAGTGTCTACAATGATCGTGTAGACATATACCCTGAGAAAAAAAAAAAGTCTTCTACCTTTATATCACACACTGATGATGCGAAACCTGAGAGAGAGACGCAAGTGGACGAGCTAAAGGGACAAAAAAGTGCGTCTTACGTAAAACATACGAAATCTCTAAGTGGTGGAGTCTGAAAAATAAAATAAATAAAAAAATAAAAATAAAGAGAAAAAAAAAAAAAAAAAGCGCCACAAAGCAGCAAGCGTTCTCAGAATGAAAGCTGGAAACCATCTGTTCTACAAAATCTTAGGTCTATCGAAAATGTATCGAAGGTAAAAGAAAATGTACTAAATTATATAGAACCAGGTCAGGTTTTCTTGTTGTGTTTATTCCCATTTGGGAGATTGGCCCTTATTTCTTATCTAGTGCTCCTGCTCCTCTTTCCAACATCTGGGGTTTTAGCTATGGCACTCTCCTTGTCTGTCTGTCCACCTGCAGGCTGATTAACCACTTAAGGACCGCCTACTGCACATTTACGTCGGCAGAATGGCACGGCTGGGCACATCAACGTATATATACGTTGATTTTAGTACCCAGCCGTGGGTCACGGGCACGCGCCCGCGACCCGGTCCGAAACTCCGGGACAGCGGGATTCGCGGACCCGATCGCCGCTGGAGTGCGGCGATCCGTCCCTGGAGCGCAAGAACGGGGAGAGCCGTGTGTACACACGGCTTCCCCGTGCTTCTCTGTGGCCGCAGCATCGATCGCGTCATCCCTGTAATAGGGGGACGCGATCGATGACGTCACACCTACAGCCACAGCCCCCTACAGTTGTAAACAAACACACATAGGCACACATCCCCTACAGCGCCACCTGTGGTTAACTCCCAAACTGCAGCTGTCATTTCCACAGTAAACAATGCAATTTAAATGCATTTTTTGCTGTGAAAATGACAATTGTCCCAAAAATGTGTCAAAATTGTCCGAAGTGTCCGCCATATTGTCGCAGTCACGAAAAAAAAAAAAAAAAAATCGCTGATCGCCGCTATTAGTAGTAAAAAAAAAAATAATTAATAAAAATGCAATAAAACTATCCCTTATTTTGTAAACGCTATAAATTTTGCAAAAAACGACCGATAAACGCTTATTGCGATTTTTTTTACCAAAAATACGTAGAAGAATACGTATCGGCCTAAACTGAGGAAAAAAAATGTTTTTTTATATATTTTTGGGGGATATTTATTATAGCAAAAAGTAAAAAATATTGCATTTTTTTTTTAAATTGTCGCTCTATTTTTGTTAATAGCGCAAAAAATAAAAACCGCAGAGGTGATCAAATACCACCAAAAATCAGAGTTAGTCTTACCGGAAACTCTGTTTCCAGGAGTCTTCCAGGACAGCCCTTGAGAGATGGAGCTCCTCCCTGGACAGGAAACACATCACCTCCAGCTCTTTAAAAGGCGGTCCCTCAGGCATCTGGTCAGTTTTTAATCCAAGAACCGAAGGACAGAGCTGAAATACAGTTAATGACATGCATACATATTATCCATGCATATATACATACATACATATATACCTACCTCAAAGTATAGGGTGGGAACGTGCTGTCCTGGAAGACTCCTGGAAACAGAGTTTCCGGTAAGACTAACTCTGATTTTCCCAAGGCGTCTTCCAGGACAGCCCTTGAGAGGATGAGCAAGCACTCACCAGATTAGGGTGGGACTACTGCTTGCAGGACTTTCCTCCCAAAGGCCTGATCTTAGGACGTCCAGTCGGTAATGTCGAATGAACGTAGACATGCTTGACCACGTAGCGGCCTTACAAATCTGCTCCGGGGTAGCGCCGGCTCTTTCTGCCCAGGAAGTGGCTAACGCCCTTGTAGAGTGTGCCTTCAATCCCTGTGGAGGATCCAAGTGTAGAGCTTTATACCCTTCCAAGATGGCCAATTTAATCCACCTGGCTAGTGTCCCTTTTGAAGCCTGTTTTCCTTTTCGACTCCCGGAAAAAAGAATAAACAGTGCATCTGATTCTCTAAAGCTTTTAGTTGCTTCTAGATAAATTAAAAGGCATCTCCTGACATCTAGCCGATGTAATTGTTCTTCTTTGTTATTTCTTGGTTTATTGCAAAAGGAAGGAAGTATAATGTCCTGACTCTTGTGGAAAGCAGAGGCGACTTTTGGCACAAAGGACTGATCTGTCTTTAGGATAACTTTATCCTCCAAAATTTGCATGTAAGGATCTCTAATTGAGAGAGCCTGAAGCTCGCTGATTCTGCGGGCAGAAGTCATAGCGACCAAAAAAATTGTCTTCAAAGTAACTAGTTTTAAGGATGCCTCTGATATTGGCTCAAAAGGCTCTTTAATGATCGCTTTCAACATAAGAGATAGGTCCCACGTCGGAACCTTACGACATGGGGCCGGGCGTTGTTTGGCAATTGCTTTTCAAAATCTACCGATAAGCGGGTCCTCTTGTAGGGAGCGCTGAACATAAACTGAAAGGGCAGCAATTTGGACCTTAATCGTGCTTAAGGCCAGCTTCTTGTCGATGCCCTCCTGTAAGAATTCCAAAATCGTTGGGGAATCATGTCCCCTCTTTCCATTCTCTTTTAGCCAGAGATTGAATTTTTTCCAGTGTTTCAGATAAATCGCTCTGGTAACTGGTTTGCGACTCTGTAACAGAGTTTTGATTACTCTATCTGATAGACCCTTAGACTTCAGGATGTCTATTTCAGAAACCAGGCCGCTAGATTCAGAAAAGCTGGATTGGGGTGCCGTACTGGACCTTGAGTCAACAGATCTTGACTGCACGGCAACATCCATGGTGGACGATCTGCTAGCGCTAGTAGAAGCGAAAACCACGCCCTTTTCGGCCAGAAGGGGGCTATCAGGATAAGGGAAGTCTTCTCCATCCTGAACTTGGAAAGGACCCTCGGTAAGAGATGCAGAGGTGGGAAAGCATATGTCAGGGAGAATGACCATGTGTTCTGAAGGGCATCGACTGCCACCGGTTGATCCCTGGGATTCAGTGAGAAAAATTCTGGAAGCTTGGTATTTCTCCTGTTGGCGAACAAGTCGATCTCCGGAAGACCCCATTTGGACACTATCTTGGCAAAGACTGTCGGATCCAGAGACCACTCTTCTTGAGAGACTAATTCTCTGCTCAAGAAATCGGCTAGACTGTTTTGCGTACCTTTGAGATGAACTGCTGAAAGTGACTCGAGATTCTCTTCTGCCCATACAAAAATTTCTTTTGCTATGTCCATCAGGGTGGGATTCCTGGTCCCCCCTTGTTTGTTCAAATACGCTACAGAAGTTGTATTGTCCGACCTGATCTGTAGATGTTGATGCCTGAGCTGATTCTGGAAAGCTGCGATCCCTTTGGCTACGGCTTTTAACTCCCTGTAATTTGAAGAGCGTTTCTTCTCTAGACGACTCCAAGCGCCTTGTGCCCACTGACCTCCTAGGTGGGCTCCCCAACCTTGGTTGCTGGCGTCCGTAGTCAAGATGCGTGTCACAGGTGGGTTCCACAGCAGACCTTTGTTCAGGTGGTTTTGGTTTCTCCACCACCAGAGAGCCTGTTTTGTTCTTCCTGGCAGGTATACCCTCTCCTCCAAGTCCTTTCCTGACAGATTTTGAAGGAGAAAAGACTGGAGTGGCCTTTGGTGGAACCTGGCCCATCTGACTGCTGGGATGGAGGCTGTCATGAGGCCTAGGACTGACATGATCTCCCTTACCGTGACAGGGAGATTTGTCTGCAACTGAGCTACTCGCTGACCTAGATGATCTATTTTTTCTTGTGGGAGAAAGGTCCTTTGCTCTGTAGAACTTACTATGTAGCCCAAGAACAGGATTTGCTGTGTGGGAATGAGGATCGACTTTTCCCTGTTGACTATCCAGCCTAACTGAGTCAACCACTGCTGTGTGACCACTAGGTCCTCGAGTAGCTTTTGTTTTGTCGGTGCCAGGAACAACAAGTCGTCCAAGTATGGGACAACTGTTACTCCTTGGAGCCTTAGAGGGGCCAACGTTTCCGCAAGGATCTTGGTAAAGATCCTCGGGGACGAGGAGAGGCCAAAGGGGAGGGCTTGGCTCTGATAGTGGAAAATCTTTCCCCCTATCCGGACAGCTATGCGGAGGAACCTTTGGGAGCTTACTCTGATAGGAATGTGAAGGTAGGCATCCTTCAGGTCTATTTTTGCCATGAAGCAATCTTTTTGAAGCAAATTCTTGACAGAATAAATGGATTCCATCCGGAATTTTTTGTAACGGATGGTTGCATTCAATGGTTTTAGGTTGAGGATCAGGCGATATTTCCCTGATGCTTTTCGAACCAAAAAGACGTGCGAGTAAAAACCCCGTCCCTCTTCCTGTTTGGGAACTGGTATTAGGACTTTTTGATCTATGAATTCTCCAATGAGATGCTGTAATGCCTGTGCTTTTACTGGGTTTTTTGCCAGCTGTGTAACCAAGAATCTTGTTGGTGGAAACTGACTGAACTCCAGGGCATAGCCCCTTTCTATGATTCCCCTGACAAACTTGTTTGAGGTTAGCTTTATCCATTGTGGAAGGAAGTCCCCCAGTCTTCCTCCCACCTGGACCCTGACATCACTGTGACTTGGGATTTTTGTCAGGAGGGTTAAAGAGCACCTTCGCTTTTTGCTTTCCTCCTTGTGATGTCCAGGGTCTGTTATGTTTCCCTTTTTCCTGCGTTTTCTTTTGCCCTTTGAAGGGGCGAAAAAACTTCCTGTTAAACGGCTTTTTCTTTTCAGGGAAAGTCTTCCTCTTATCCGCAGTGCGTTCTAACGCTTCATCTAGCGGAGCGCCAAACAGGAATTTGCCTGAAAAAGGAACGCTACAAAGGCGTAACTTAGAGGCGGTATCTCCCGGCCAGGTTTTTAGCCACAGAGTTCTCCTAGCTGCTACTGACAGTGAAGCTGCCCTGGCTGAAAGTTTTACCGATTCTGCCGAGGCATCTGCGATAAAACCTACCGCCTTAAAAAGCATGGGGAAAGATTTTAGTAACTCTGCTCTAGGGGTACCTGCCGTTAGGTGTTCCTGCAACTGCTTAAGCCAAAATTCAAAATTACGGGCTACACACGTAGTTGCTAGAGCTGGCTTAAGATTAGCCATAGCCGTATCCCAGGATCGTTTGAGGATAACATCCCCTCTTTTATCCATGGGATCCGCTAAGTGACCCATGTCCTCAAAGACTAGGTCTGAATGTTTTGACACTTTCGCTAGGGGGGCATCTAATTTTGGACACTGGTTCCAAACGGCATTAGGGTCTTCATCAAATGGAAACCTTCTCTTTAGACCACCTAAAAAGAAAGGTCTCTTATCAGGTTCTTCCCATTCCCTGAGCACCAAATCTGACATCAGCTGGTGTACTGGGAAAACTTTCTGTCTTTTCTTACTTAACCCTTGGTACATTTTATCATGTCGTGAGAGCGAAGTTTTTTCTTCCTTCAACTCTAACGTTTCATGAATGGCCCCTACCAATTCATCTACTTCCTCTTGGGAGAGTTTGAAACGGGTGGGGGTGCGGGAGTCCTCCTGATCTTTTTCCTGTCCCGAATCTGACTGGGAGGAATCAGAATCAGAATCTCTAAGGGAAACCTCCTCATTCTCCACAGGTTCACCTGCTCCTGATGCCACCGGAGTGGGAGAGGTGGGCACCTCTTGCTGCCTGGCAGTTAAGCCTGGAATTTGGGTATCCTCGATAAGCTTTCTAAAGGACTTAAAAGTAGATTGCATCTCCTCTTTGAAGGATCCAAGGAACTTTGTAAGTGGGGAATCTTCCTCATTATTCAACACTGTTGTGATACAGGGACCACATAAATTTTTTGTATAGCCAGATGGAAGCCTTGCATTGCAGGTGGGGCACTTCCTCTTGTCTCTTGGCAGTCCCTTTGTACTATGCTCTTTGGGATCCTTCTGAGAAGTGACAAAAGAAAGGAGAGAGAAAGAGAGGGGGACCTGTTATACTGCCAAAACACTGTGTCCCCCCCCCCCCTAAGAGGTGCCCACTGGGCTCTGAGAGGATTAACCACCCTTTCTAGCCCCCCTTGAAAAACGGGTAAATAGCGCAGGAAAAAAGCTTCTGGCACAGCCAGCCTACCTGCGATGAGCCGGCGCCTGACTCCCCTGGAACCTGGGATGCCTCCATGATGCTCCGTTAGGCGGTACCTAGCACGTGCTAAACGCCTTTATCGGCGCCGACTCGGCCTTCCTTCTTACCCTGCGCCGGAAACCGGAACCAAAGTATCCGGCGCGCAGTGATGACGCGCATCCTGGCCGGAGGTTACGCTCGGCGGCTTCCGGGTCACGACGCCCACAACGAGGAGAATGTAGTTCTCCCGCCGTAGACGCCGCCGCCATGCAGGCCATCACTGCCCACTCCCTCGCCGGGCACCGGAGGGAAGAAGGAACGGGGAACTCCAAACCCAAGCGGAGGGAACCCGTGGCCAACAGGAGAGATTTTCACTGAAGGTGAGGTGAACCAGCCCAAGCTGTCTTCCTCCAGCCCTTGGGATGGATACTCTCCTGGATCCATCCCTCCTTTAAAAAAGACGGTTCCTCAAGGCAACATGTCTCCTCCGACTGAGGAAACACATAAAAACTGACCAGATGCCTGAGGGACCGCCTTTTAAAGAGCTGGAGGTGATGTGTTTCCTGTCCAGGGAGGAGCTCCATCTCTCAAGGGCTGTCCTGGAAGACGCCTTGGGAAAGAAAGCTCTATTTGTGGGAAAAAAAGGACGCCAATTTTGTTTGGGAGCCACGTCGCACGACTGCGCAATTGTCAGTTAAAACGAAGCAGTGCCGAATCGCAAAAAGGGGCAAGGTCCTTTACCTACATTTTGGTCCGGGTCTTAAGTGGTTAATGCGATTAGTCACTGGGTGGAAACCAAGCCTGTTATAAGCCAGCTTAGTCCTCATTTGGGTGCCTGCGATAGAGAGCAAGGCCCCTTTCACACTGGGGCGGTGGTTACATCGGCAGTAAAGCGATGCCATGTTCAGCGGTGATTTACCGTCAATTTCGCAGCGCTATTTTAAAAGCGCTCGAAAAAGGGTTAAGACCACCCACAAAGCGCCACCCATTCATTTCAATGGGCAGGAGCGGTATACACACACACCGCTTCTTCGCGACTCCAAAGATGCCACTAGCAGGACTTTTTTTAGCGTCCTGACAGCGCACCGCTCCAGTGTGAAAAGCCCAGCTCTTTCAGGGCACTCTGCAGGTGCTATTTTTAGCATTATAGCGCCTGCAAATCGCCTCAGTGTGAAAGGGGCCCAATACATGTGTTGTTCCTGATCAAGCTCTCTGTCTGCTCTTCTCTACTAGGTTGAATTTCCCCATGTATGACTTTGGACTATTCCCTGAACTCCGCCTGCCTTTTACCTGGACTGTCATAGAACCACAAGTATCTGTTTGCTTTGCTCAGTTCGCACCTGCCCTGGTGTGGTGGCCAGTAACTATAACATTGTGTATAAGTCCTGGGGGCAACAGAGTACCGGTAGGCGTGCTTCCCTTATGGGAAAGGGGGCTGCTATAGGTGAAGAACACAGTAGCCAGCTATAGTGTCTGACCACCTGCGTCAGATAGACATGACAATTTCCCAGTTTTGGCAACCTTAAAAGGAGTTGTAAAGGGAAAAAAAATTTTAATTTGGCTGAAATAACTACTATGTCTCTATACCCTGTAAACAGTCAACTGATTCCTTTGAAAAATGATTAAAATTGATAAAAATCAATCATAATGTGCATGCAGTTTAGTTTCGTTTTTAGACTAGTTTCAGTTTGTTTTGTGTGTACAGAGACACACAGAACAAAAAACAAACACAGGGCAGTGTTTGTTTTTAAAATGATTCTGAGGAGTTTTAGACACATAGTAATCACATCTTCTTGATCATGGACCACAATGAAAAGCTACCATGAGTTTGTTTTCATAAGGAGCCAGACAAGCAGGAAGTGTGGAGTTCGGCAAGGGATTTCAGCAACTTCTAAGCAAAAATGGACATGGAGGACATGAAAGCAGGGCTATAAGGTAAAGCAAGCTATTTAGCATAAAAAAAAAAAATCCTTTACTGATCCTTTAAAGCAGAATTCCAGGCTATTTTTGGTTTATTTATACAAATAGTGCTGCTGCTGACTTTTAACAGCCACTTACCTGTCCCACGGTCCAGCGATGCGGCCGCCCAGAGGCCCGCTCTTCTCCCCCATCATTAGAACGGTGGGCACCTGGTCGTGACAGCTTGTGGATTCACGGCCGGGCGTGCACTGCGCATGTTGCGCTCTTGGAGTGGACAGGCAATCTTCTGAGACCGGTCATGTGATCCAGCAGATTGTCTAGAGAGTGGGGCCGCCTAGGCAGGGAAAGGAAGTGGGACAGGAAGTCCACTTCAAAACTAAGAACCCCCTATATATATATATATATATATATATATATATATATATATATATATAATCAAATAACCAGTGTTATAAAATTGAAGGATCAAAAATGGAACAGCATGGTAATATATAGTCGGGTACAAAAATGGGGCCAAATTGCAAAGTTCATCAGGGTTCCTACCCACTGGGATAGGTCCTGAGATTTCATTACCATTTTAAACCATGATCAGTGGTTTTTGAGCTTGTAAACGCTATTGTGCATGGAGGCTGTTTTGTGCTGGCTTGTAGTAGTGTTTTAGGAGCATTAGCGTTTTATTAGCATTTTTTACAGTTGCTGTAAAAATGTAGTGTGTACACACACACACACAGTTTAACACCGTTTAGCTTCTAGGAGCAAAAATAAATAAAAGCGTAAACAGAATCGCCGAACGCCTGTCGCCCAAAAGAAATACACAAGCCTCTGTTGGGTGACGGGCGTCCAACGTTTCTATTTGCGCAATTTTACTGCGGGTGGCGCCCCCATGTGCCTAGATGTGAACGGAGCCTCAAGGCACAAAGCTTGAATACTGGAGGCTGTTAGTGCATGTACTTTTAGACACTGTAAATGGGGAAAATCTATGAACCACCATAACAAAAGGAAAACCAACATTAGTAATATTATTCTTACCTCCGAGCCAATATACGCTTTTCCTTGTATCAATTCAGGGGCTGCATATGCTGGACTTCCACAACAGGTCATAAGGTGATAATCCATTCCACCCTACATTAAAAAAAAAAAAAAAAAAAAAAAAAGCACAATACAACTTCAAATTCACGAAACGCTGAAATGGTGGAGTTTGGAAGAGATTGCCGAACTCAGAGTTAAAAGACCAGCATCTGCAATAAGTTATTGGTTAGCTCAAGAATATTTACAAGAATGCTGGAAGACACATGCTTTAGCTCATTTTAGTTTTCAAAAAGGCATTTCTTATTACTGCCACCTACAGAAATAAAACACTGGCAAAACAAAAGCCAAAAAGGCCAGCAAAATGGTAAATCCTTTTCCTACCAGAATATGTCAACTTTGTGGCAAAGCAGCACCATAAACATGATCAAATGACAATTTCGGCCATATGGGTATACACCACGATGGTGCGGTCCTAATTATTTCCTTCAAGCCGCAATATACCACCTGATCTTACTCGGCTCTAAATTGCATCCATGCATCAAAATAGTTTCATTGTTTAGGTGATAAATATTTTTATGTATTAGTTCATTCATTGACCCCTTTGTAAGGTTGGCTATTTATGTGCAGTGTGGGCAGCGTGTGCGCTTCGGTGCTCCCTAGAAGCAGATTCTGTATTATGTTTTTGTCCTCTCCTCCATTTTGGAGGAGCCTCACCAATAGCAGCCTTTCTATCCACATAAAAGCAAATAGGAAGTGATGTGACATGACTTCCTGAAGAGCCAATCACGACAAATATCAGAGCAGAGGATAAGTTATTTCCGGGTCCATATTTGATACCACACACCAGGTTTTGCCGTTCAGAGCGAGATGTGGAATGCACGCCACCCCCAGGGATCAGCTAACTCACTCAAGCTGTTTACATCTAGTGCCATGCACCATTACATGCAAGTGTAACTGCCATTCAAAATGAATACACTATGGAGACTTTCATCCGTGTCTAGCGTGGAGTCATTTTTTTACATTCTAGCCCCTTGGGAGTGGATTTATGCCATTTGCGGAACCAATCTGGTGTCCCCAAAACGTTTTTTGACCGTTCTGTAAAAAAGGGGTCAATTAGCTCTGGTGAATGGCCATCTTCAAACTGAACACTCAAGGTGGAAGATCTAGAAGTTTTATCTCAGAGCATTCTGTTTTGGTATTGGGATTTAGGCTTGCTTATTTTTCATTAATGTGCAAATTTTTTTGGCTAAAATTTATGTCTGCAAGGTAGACAGAATAGTGTAATGATTCTGTTAAAAAAAAAAAGTTAATACCTATTAAATTCCTTCAGCTTTATCACCTCCGGCATTCTAGTTTCTGTTCTCTCATTCACTTCCTGGTTTGCGGTGCTCGTTCATGTAAGAACTACATTTCCCAGTATGCATTGCGGCACGCCCAGTAATTCACACCTCCTTGAAGTCTCTAACATGTAGAGGGTCCTCCTGCAGAGATGTAGTTCCCAGGAGGGGGCGAGCACGTTACTGACCACCGCAGTAAAGCCTCCCTTCATGGTGGTGAGTCACAATCAGACAAGCAGGAAGTGAACAGAACAGAGAAGAAATAGAGCAATTTCTGAGCAAAAACATACAATGAGGAAGTGAAAGAGGAATGTTAGCAGGTAAATAAAAAAAAACAAAAAAAAACACACAATTTCCTTTACAAACCCCTTTAAGTTTGATGCAGTGTTTTCTTTGTGCCATTTGTTTACATGAGCACGTATAGCGCCTTAGTCTTTATTTTATACTTCTACGCAGTTTAGCGATATGTTCACTTTAAAAAAGGAGGCAGCTGTTTGTTTATATACCCAAAAGGCGCCCTTTTTTTGTATATATTTTTACATGATCATAAACAGAGGGGTGTGACCTATGTCCCTCAGTGGCCTCCCAGAAAAGGCTTTTATGACTAATACAAAACATCCAATATTCACTCATCTATGCGGGTCACAGAGTCCCACATTTGGGTCGTCCAAAGGCAGTCCCAACTGAAGGGTGGGCAACGCAGCAAAAAAACTTTAACAGGTCGATGAAAATAAAAAAAATGGGGGGTGGGCGACCTTGCACCTGAAGCTGGCATTGAAGGGGGACCCAAATGTCCACTTGATAGCAATTAGAGTAGGTTTGAACAGAAAATTAGTTGGCAGTCTTGCAAAAATGAAGACAAAAGTTGCCCAATGCCAAAAACCCATGGTGCACTTACATATCCAGTAGATTGACAACAAATCAAATACAGCGCACAAAAAGCTAAAGTACAATAATGTAAAACTTTCAAAAATCACACACGTGTCTGCACCTTCAACAGGGAAGAACGGAGTATGCTGAAGTCTTGAGGCATCCAATCAGCCTGGAGCGGCCGGAGACAGAAACTTCTAGGTTGGAGAGTGGAGGGAATGTTGCCATGCAATGAAATTTAGAGGCTACACCTCCTTTGTCATTATATACAAACTGAAGGATGGCTGAAGGACCAGTGCTTTTCCAAGGACATTTACCAGGGATTATGTGGAAATTATCTTCTGGCAGCTGTATACCTATGAATGCAAATTGTGACTTTCTTTGATTTTGACAGATCTGTAAGTGTGCACCTTGACAGGAACCCATGCCAACTAAAAAGGGTGGAACGAGAAGCTGATAAACCTTTCAAGATCTATCTAGGGAAATTAAAAAGGAATTGGTCTTTCTTATAGAAACAGCTGAGAAGGGGGAGGGTTCCAAAATGCAGAGGTCCACTTTTTTGTGTTGACCTCCGCTTTAATTGAAAAAGCTGAAACTAGAAGCTGATTGGCTACCATACACAGCCGAGTCAGATTTTGCACTCTCCAGTTTGAGGCTGGGTTCACACTTGTCCTACAAACGCTCCGACATTGGGAGCTCATGTCGCATGACGTGTGAAAATCAATGTTTCCCTATGAGAGCCGTCTTAACTGATCCGACACAAGTCAGTCCAACTTTGAAAATGCTCCCTGTACTACTTTGGTCCGACATTGATCCTTCTTCAGCCTTTTGAATATCATTGAAGTCGGACCAAAGTAGGAGCCTTGTCCTTATCAGACATCCGACATGTGATTACAGCAGCAGTAAAAGGAATTTATCTCACTCTGGGATTGTTTTGATTGGTCAAAGAACAAGTCAGACTATCACAAAGTCGGATCAAAGTAGTATGCTGTTCATGAAAGTCGGATGGATGTAGGACAGATGTCGCAGAGCAAAGTAGGATGAAAGTTGTACTGCTGTCGTGTAGTATAGTGTGAACCCAGCCTCAGGGGAAAAAAAAAAAAAAAAAACAGTGTGTACTTTGGGGGTTCCTGCCCCTGCACACCTGTTAACTTGGCTGTGTGGGCAAGTCCAAGAAGCAGCTGCATCTGCATTCACTTACACAAGTTGCCTGCACGCAGCTCAAAGCACTGCCAGGCACATAAATAAATACCTTATTCATGCTCTACAGGCCTCTGTGCCCGCAGGAATGGGGACCAAGGCTCAGTGCTTCTCTGCTTTTTGCAGAAATGCACTATATGTCACTTCCAAGTTGTGCCTGCAAAAACCCATGCATACTGGTAGCGGGGTTAGTTATCCTCTGCAAGCACACAGTTTGCCAGTGTCCAATCCTCATGTGGGAGGCAGAGTAACCCAAAAAAGGTAAAAAAAAAAAAAAAAGAAGGGGGGGGCGGAGCTTTTGGCTTTCCTCATTGAAAAAGAGCAATCAGGAGGGTCGACTACCCAACACTAGGGCTCTTAGCAAGGACCTGTAAATTCAGCTGCACCACCACTGTAGGGCTCATGGTTACAAAAAAATTAAAAATAAACTTTTCTATTCGTGTTACAAGATAAACAGACTCAAAGATAACTTCTGTGTTAACAGCAACCAGATTTCCCTTTTCTTTTATACAACCTCTGCTGGAAAGAAGAAATGCAAGATTTTAAAAAATGTGAATGGTTTTTTCAAATGCTCTATAAAGAACTGAATATCCAGACTGTTGCACCTAACCTCCAAATTGCACACACATACAGTCCATTTACCTCCCATTCATGGCCTACATATTTTGCAAGTAAAAGCATTTTCTTTACATTAAATAAAAAAAGTGCAGTAAAATATGTGCATATTTACTGTCGTATAATGAGCATTGTTACTTTTCATGATAAAAGCAGCTTAATTCTCCCCCCTAGATTATGGAAATAACTTGTATTCTACAGCAAGGTAAAAATAAGATGAAGAATAAAAATCTGCCGCTTACTGCAATTATAATGAGTAACAGAAGAGGGAGCAAATGCCTGCAAATGGAAAGAAAATTAAGCATTTCCTGCAGCAATAGCCATTGCCGAGCCAATGTCACACCTATGAAACAGTACAGCACATGAAACTAGGAAACAATATAGATGCAGCGAGCCCATGCATACCTTTGGCTTTGCACAAAGACCAAAGTCTATTAACTTCAAGTTCTGATCTTCATCAATAAGGAGATTTTCCTACAAAAAACAAACACGTATTTGTCACAAAGCTTTCTATAGGCCATAAAAATCAAAAAGAAGCGATAAAGAAAAAAAAAGAAAAAAATACTCACTGGTTTGAGATCTCTGTGTGCATATCCCTGACTATGGATATAAGTAACAGCAGATACGATCTGTCGGAAAAAAACCCTAGCCTCTTCTTCAGTTAGTCGGTCCTTGGCAATAATGTAGTCAAATAATTCACCACCAGGGCAATACTGTGGAAGAACACAATTCAGATCAAATATGTTAAGGTAATACAAGCTTCTATATCTGTAATTAACAGGCTACACCCAGTTATTTGTTCTCAGGGAAGTGTTTTTAGAAAGTTATTAAATCCTTACTGGAGTCACTCCATTGGAAGAAATTATAAGAAAATGCTGCATATACATTTTCTGTTCCAGTCAAAAAGGTGGGGCTCTAGGCTTATGTACACATTTACCAGGCGAAGCCTTAAATGTTACTAAACCCAGGACCCTGCATTCCCTATATCTGGTCTCCCACAGTACAAAGAACATGGAATGCATTTATTTTAGTAAATATAAAATAAATACCTTTTTTCCCCCCCATCAGCAGTATGTAGTAGTCTAGTGACTTCTATCAGTGTCCGGTTAAAGCTTGTGGGAGGAGTTTTTATTCTCCCCCGATTGTCCTATGAGGCTGCAGGACCCCTGACCCTCTGTCTGGAAACTGCCAATTGGTCTTGTGTGATCACAAGCACTCTCCCAAAATATATATATATATTTTTTTTTATACACACACACACACACACACACACACACACACAATATATATATTTTTTTAGTGTGCGAGTGTAATTATATATATATAAAAAATATATATATTGGGAGAGTATATATACACACACACACACACACCCCAAAGTGTTTAGTAACACTTTAAGGCTGGGTTCACACTGGTCCGACAAACGCTCCAACATTGGGAGCTCATGTCGCATGACGTGTGATAAATCAATGTTTCTATATGAGAGCTGTCTTAACTGGTCCGACTCAAGTCGGTCCGACTTTTAAAACGCTTTCTGTACTACTTTGATCCTACTTCAGCCCATTGAATATCATTGAAGTCGGATCAAAGTAGGACCCTTGTCCTTACCATCCGACATGTGATTACAGCAGCAGTAAGGCTCCATGCACACTAGACTTAAACGTTGATTCTACAGGCGTTTGACGTTTTTTTCTCCTGCCTCTAGAAGCACTTCTATTGTGCTCTATATGTGTCTTTACACATTGACTGCTACAGGCGTTTTCTGTCAGGGACGTTCAGAGGCAGGAAAAAAAAACCCTTCTCTATCGCGTTTTCTGGAGGGAGTTTAGAATCTGTAAAAACGTCACTCACTCCTAGACTCCTCTCAACTCTTCTGAACGTCAAGTGCTAACGTTTTTTTAGGTGTGTTGTGGGAGTGAAAACTTTTACAGAGGCGATTGTAGTGCAAAAAACGCCTATAAACTAAACTCTCATAGACTCGCCTAAACTTTGTACAATATGCTTTCATTTTGTATCTTTTATGCAACGTTTTTCAAGCTAAAAACTTTGACTTTTTTTCTGCTCCTAGTGTGCATGGAGCCTAAAAGTAATTTATCTCACTCTGGGATTGTTTTGATTGGTCAAAGAAAATGTCAGACTATTACAAAGAAAAATGTACAAAAAAAAAATTGCACCAAGTGAAAAAAAAAAAAAAAAAAAAAAAAAAAAAAAAAACATTTTTTTAAAGAAGTTGCTAAACACCACAATTTGACAAAAATTTAAAACAAGGAAAATAAGGTGTAGCGCTTATGTGAGAGAATAACCTATTAATAAGTTACATGTGCTGAACATATATAAAAAAAATAAAAACAATTTTAAAATCCATATATGAATGACAATATAATATTTATTAGTATAATTCTAGAACAGGCAAAAATTACCCAGTCCGGGAGATCCAATGTGTACAAAATATTAAAGTGACATACTATGTGAAAGTGATGTCTAGAGCGAACAAAAAAATAATATAGTAAAACAGTGAAGCAAACAGTTGTACATGTGCTGTGAGCACATAGAGTGGAATAATAAAAAAATATAAAACCCAAAACTAAAAATTTAACAAAACCTTATATAGCCAGAGCTAATAAAAAGGCAAGTCCTTATACAGTATATGCTGAAATCCAAGGCTGGTAAATAAACAGTTCTTCAAACTGATGGCCCAATAGAGGTGGTATAGTCCACAGTATAAACAATACTTGTATGAAGTCTCAATAGGTGTGGCGTGATAACAAGGTGTCACCCGGAAGACTATCACAAAGTCAGATCAAAGTAGTATCCTGTTCATGAAAGTCGGATGGATGTAGGACCGATGTAGTAGGATGAAAGACGTACTACTGGCGTGTAGTATAGTGTGAACCCAGCCTTAGGCTTCGTTTACACTTCTGCAACTTTGGATAGGGCCAACTTGGATGCGACTTTGGCTTTAACCAGTGATAATGGACAAGTGTTGCACTGTATGACATTGAGGTACAACTTTCACGCAACTTTTGAGGGTTAACGTTGAAGTCAATGGGTGAGCACAGCACTGGTTCCTGGGAGAGGGGGGGTGTTTAAAGTCAGCAACTACAGTTTTTGTAGCTGCTGCCTTTTAAAGAGGAAATACACATACACATACAAAATTATATATATATATATATATATGAAAAGAACCCCTGCAAGCGAAAGACATAATGAGCTAGCAGAAGAGTAAAAATGTCCTGCCTGCACTTTGCGGTGGTTTTAACCCTTTCTCAGCTGCTAGTGGGGGGGGGGGGTAAAAGTGCCCCGTTAGTGGCCAAAAAGCACCACGAAATTGCCGGAAAAGCACCCACCGCCCCAGTGTGAAAGGAGCCTTAGGGTCCTTTCACACGGAGCGGACCGTTTTTCGGTCCGCTCCGTGTGTGTCCGTCAGCTCAGCGGGGGGTCTCCGCTCAGCTGTCGAGACCGCCCTGTCTCTCCTCCGCTCTCCCCTATGGGGAAATCGGATGAAAACGGACCGTTTGTCCGTCTTCATCCGATCCGTTCCGCCGGACGGAAGAAAAATAGGGTTTTCTTCCTTCCGAAAAACCGGATCCAGACGGACATTTGCGGACGTTAGCGGATGCATCATCCACTAACGGACGCAATCCCATAGGGAACAATTACAAGTCCGTTTACGGACGAGCGGAGGCGGACATGTGAAAGGGCCCTTACACAAAAAAAGGAATTTAGGAAGATTAGATTCAGGTGTGTGATAATTCAGTTATACCAATCAGGTGCTAATGATAATAGTTTTAACCTAGGTTTGAAAATTAACTGAAACAAACAGCTATGTAGGAGGTTTAAAACTGGGTGAGGAACAGACAAACTCTGCTACTAAGGTGAGGGTGTGGAAGTTATAATTCATGTTTTATGTCACAGGTCATGCACCATGGCAAGACTAAGCACAGAAACAAGACACAAGGGGCCAGATTCACATACACTTAATATTGCGCTTCGTAATCGAAATACTCTACGCTGCCGTATTTTACCAGGCTCTACACCGAATCCTGGTAGATTTTTGCCCGTACACTACGGCGGCGTAGTCTATTTCTCACCGCGTAAACGAAATTTCCCGCCGTGCATTGCGCAAAATCATGTCGTTACGTCATTCGTTGTTTGAGTAGCGTCGTTTACGAACATTCCTATTCCCGGACGACTTACGTAAAAATAATAAAAGACGTCGGAAAATGTAGAAATTCAACGTGGGAACGACGGCCATACTTAACATGGGCTGTCTAATATTAGAGCAGCAAAAAGCTGGTATAGTGTTACGCCGTCTATTCATGGTTTGAGGTTTTCGACTAGCTAAAAAACGCGCGTAATTTGAAATTACTCCAGTCTAACACCAGTTAGACATGCGTAATGGCTCTCTGAATCTGGCCCAAGGTAGTTATACTGCATCATCAAGGTCTCTCCTAGAGAAAGATTTCGGTTCAAGCTCTTTTGAAGAAGCACAAAGAAATAGGCATTGTTAACCACTTAAGGACCGCCTACTGCACATTTACGTCGGCAGAATGGCACGGCTGGGCACATCAACGTATATATACGTTGATTTTAGTACCCAGCCGTAGGTCACGGGCGCGCGCCCCGGTCCGAAGCTCCGGGACCGCGGGATTCGCGGACCCGATCGCCGCTGCAGTGCAGCGATCCGTCCCTGGAGCGGAAGAACGGGGAGAGCCGTGTGTAAACACGGCTTCCCCGTGCTTCACTGTGGCCGTAGCATCGATCGCGTCATCCCTGTAATAGGGGGACACAATCGATGACGTCACACCTACAGCCACACCCCCCTACAGTTGTAAACACAACACATAAGTCACACATCCCCTACAGCACCACCTGTGGTTAACTCCCAAACTGCAACTGTCATTTCCACAGTAAACAATGCAATTTAAATGCATTTTTTGCTGTGAAAATGACAATTGTCCCAAAAATGTGTCAAAATTGTCCGAAGTGTCCGCCATATTGTTACAGTCACGAAAAAAAAAAAAAAAAAAAAAAAAAAAAAAAAAAAAAAAAATCGCTGATCGCTGCTATTAGTAGTAAAAAAAAAAAAAAAAATAATTAATAAAAATGCAATAAAACTATCCCTTATTTTGTAAACGCTATAAATTTTGCGAAAACCAACCGATAAACGCTTATTGCGATTTTTTTTTTAACAAAAATACGTAGAAGAATACGTATCGGCCTAAACTGAGGAAAAAAAATGTTTATATATTTTTGGGGGATATTTATTATAGCAAAAAGTAAAAAATATTGCATTTTTTTTAAAATTGTCGCTCTATTTTTGTTTATAGCGCAAAAAATAAAAACCGCAGAGGTGATCAAATACCACCAAAAGAAAGCTCTATTTGTGGGGAAAAAAAGAAGGACGCCAATTTTGTTTGGGAGCCACGTCGCACGTCCGCGCAATTGTCAGTTAAAACGACGCAGTGCCGAATCGCAAAAAGGGGCAAGGTCCTTAACCTGCATTTTGGTCCAGGTCTTAAGTGGTTAATGACCATAGACTTGGTGGTCAGCCACAGAAACCTAATGCAGCAGATGAAAGGCACATCACGCTTATTCCATTTGACATCAGAGAATGTCCAGCAGTGCCATCAGCACAGAACTGGAGGCAACCAGTGGGACTCTGTACACCCATCTATATTTTTGAGAAGTCTGGCCAGAAGTGTTTTCATAGAAGAATTGTGGCCAAAAAGCCATATCTCCAATATGGAAACAAGGTTAAGCGACAACTATGCATGAACAAATAGGAACTGGGGTGCAGATAAAAAGACAGCAGGTGTTCTGGACAGAGGAGTCAAAATTTTAAATATTTAGCTGTAGCGGGGCAGTTTGTTGAAGGGCTCAAGAGCGGTACAATAATGAGTGTCTGCAGCCAACAGAGAAGCATGGTGGAGGTTTCTTTCAAGTTTGGGGCTGTATTTCTGCAAATGAAGTTGGCGATTTGGTCAGGATTATTGGCACCCTCAATGCTGAGAAACACAGGTAGAAACTTATGCCATTCAATCAGGGGCACGTGAATGGCCCCAAATGTATTCTACAGCAGGGGAACAACCTCAAACAGATTCAATATCATCAAGAAGCATCTTCAACGTAAAGAACAAGGAGTCCTGAAGTGATGGCTTGGTCCCCAAAGAAGCCCGATTAACAGAGTCTCTGCCTTAGGTTTCTTGAGGAGACTGAAGTATTTGAGACAGCCCACATCTACAGAAGATCAGTGGTAAGTTTTCCAAGATGTGTCGAACACCCTACTTGCGATCTCCTTAACCGCTTCAATACTAGGCTTTTATACCACCTCCATACCGGGCCTATTCTGACACTTCTCTCCTACATGTAATAATCATCATTCTTTTGCTAGAAAATTACACAGTACCCCCAAACATTATATATGTTTTTTTTAGCAGACACCCTAGGGAATAAAATGACGGTCATTCCAAAGTTTTATCTTGCACGGTATTTACGCAATTATTTTTCAAACGCTTTTTTTTTGTAAAAAAAATTGTTTTATGAATTAAAAAAATAACAAAACACTAAAGTTAGCCCAATTTTTTTGTATTATGTGAAAGATTATGTTACACCGAGTAAATAGAGACCCAACATGTCACGCTTTAATTATGCGCACACTCATGGAATGGCGCCAAACTTCGGTACTTAAAAATCTCCCTAGGCAACGCTTTATTTTTTACAGGTTACAGTTTAGATTTACAGAGGAGATCTAGTGCTAGATTAGTTGCTGGCACTCTAACGCACGCGGCGATACCTCACATGTGTGGTTTAAACGGCGTTTACATATGTCGGCGGGACTTGCGTGTGCGTTCGCTTCTGCACGCGAGCTATCGGGGACAGGGGCGTTTTCATTTTTTTTTTATCTTTTATTATTTTTTTTTACTTATATTTTATTTATTTTTACACTTTTTTTCATTTTTTTTTCCACTTTTATTCCTATTACAAGGAATGTAAACATCCCTTGTAATAGGAAATGTGTGTGACAGGTCCTCTTTATGGAGAGATGTGGGGTCAATAAGATCTCACCTCCAGGCTGGAAACCATGAGATCGGTGAAAAAAAATTCACCGATCTCATGAATGGTGACTTACAGCCGCAATCGCGGCTTTGTTTACATACGGGGACCCGGGCGTGACGTCATCATATCGCGCCCGGGTCCTCCGACGGTCATAGAGATGACTGGTGACCATCTGGTCACCAGTCATCTCTATGCTTCCTGCCGCTGCCGACGATTCGTTCCCCGGGCCCCCGAAGGTACAGGTAAGCCCGGAGAAGCACCGGATGGCGGCGGGAGGGGGGGGATGTCCCCTCCCGCGGCCTGTAAGAACGATCAAGCGGCGGAACCGCCGCTATGATCGTTCTTACTTTGTGCAGAATCGCCGGCTGAAGAGATGGATATCTGGATGATGCCTCTGGCTGCAGGCATCGTCCAGATATTCGCCTGCAATACCCAGGCCGTCAATTGACGGCCACTTAGGATGGTAAATCCCATCCCAGGCCGTCAATTGTCTATGGCTGGGTATTGAAGTGGTTAAAAAATAGTGCACAAGTAAACAGAAGAATTGATGCTTAAAAACACAGAGGACTTTTCAGTGACACATGGAGATAGCCCTTGTATTGAATTGTGTTGCAACTGTACGGTCTGCCCTCATGTTGTAAAGCAATGCTTTCACATACTACGGTGGATATAGAACATGTAAACACAACTTTATATAAAGTGCCAGTGTTTTCAACAATGATAATAGTCCACAAGTGCAAATAAAGTGCCAGTGCTGATAGTTTCTCTTTTAATAATCCAGGTGCCACTCCGTGCTCCGCTCCTGAATTCCCCACTCACCAACCGTAAGATTCAAAACATACATTACGTTCCGTTTTCATACAAACACAGCATCAAACAATACATACTCATGAGTACTGTATTTGCCGACGTATAAGACTACCTTTTACTTAAAAAAAAAAACTGGCCAAAAAGCAGGGGTCGTCTTATACACCGGTTCAGCAGCCCGAATGCCTGTTGGATGTGCGGTAATACTGTATGTAGGTTTGGCTAATTACAGTATATACCGGTTTGGCTAATTACAGTATATACCGCTTAGCCAATCTCTGTGAGCGATGTATTCAAGTGAATACAGAGCCTACACGGATTGGAGTAACAACCTCTGCCAATTCGTGCAGGATACATACAGTAGTCTGCTCGGATTGGCTTTGAGAGTCAGAGAGGCTTGGGCTGATGTTACAGCCTCTGCCAATCCAAGCAGGCTTTGAATTCACTAATAGAATACATCGCTCGCCGTGATTGGCTCCAACAAGAATGAAGAAGAATATGGCTCCAGAAGGAAGAAATATGAAGCACCTGAAGCTTCATTGGGTGAGTATAGGAAAAAGAACAACAACAACCTGTAAAATTTGGGGGGGGGGTCGTCTTATACAACGGCAAATAAGGTAGTTTAGCTGTGAACCTCCTCTAATGCCCAAGTATGAATGAGACATTTTTATTGGTGTGGCCTTGCTAAAACCCTCCTTAGCAGAAATGTAGACCGAAGGAGAGAACCAGCCTACACTCCAGGTCAAAACTTATTTTATTTTTTAAGGAAATTGCTTGAAAATTAAGTTTTGACCTGGAGTTTAGGCTGGTTCTCTCCTACATTTCTGCTAAGGAGGGTTTCAGCAAGGCCACACCAATAAAAATGTCTCATTCATACTTGGGCATGCAGCATTAGAAGAGGTTCACAGCTAAACTACCGTATTTGCAGTTGTATATGACGACCCCCCCCCCCCCCTAATTTGACAGGTTGTGTTTTCTTGTTTTTTTTAAAGGAAATTGCTTGAAAATTAAGTCACCTCAAGGATCATGAAAATCTTCTTTGGGGTCTCTATTACATGGTAGAGTCTACAGACGTGTTGATGACTTAGATTCTTCATTGCATCAATTTCTGTTTTGACTCGAGGCAAATCATCCTTAAGAAAAAAAATAAAAAAAAATTATACATACAGCTCAGGCAAAAACAAAATCTTTTATTCTAATCAACTTGGGCTCCATTCACACTTGCCATGCAACTTTTGATGTGTGCATTCATTAATGCGCGACTACCATGCACGACTTTCAGGCAACTTGAGGGCCATAGACTTCAATGTTAAGGGCTTTTTTTACACAGAACGCCCATTCAGGTCCGCCTGACAGTTTTTTAGGCGGACCTGAACGGGCACTCCGTGCTCCTCTATGGAGCCACGGATGTCAGTGGAGACATGCCTGCTGACATCCGACACACTCCGCCAAAGTGTGACGGAAGAAAAACCTACTTTTTCATCCGTCTGGTGGATCGGATGAACACGGACAGACGGTCCGTGTTCATCCGATCCCCCATAGGGGAGAGAGTGTGCGGGGACCACTCGGTCATCCGCCGGCTCAGCGGGGATCAACGTGAAAGAGCCCTAACTCTCAAAAACGGCCTTCAAAACTGGCCAGGATTAAGCACTCTATTCTTCGCAGACTGAAATCCCAAAAGGGAGGAATAAATTTAGCCAATCACCTCACACACAGATTAGGTTGGAGCAGGCACACCCCACCAAAGCAATGAATCTAGTGTTAATTTTGGCAGCAAATTTGAATTTAGTTTTTAGTCATAATCTTGACTGACATGGAATTTTAGTCAAGTAAAATAGTATAAATTTAGTTGACAAAATTAGCACCTAGGGTCAAAAGCAGAAATTTCCCGCCTCCCAATTTCAGCAACATACTTCATTTATTGTCCCATCTACTCAGAATTAGTGCTCCATTTTCTGTCTCATGCATACTGGCTATCAGCATGCCCTTTTTACTTATATTTATTAAAATATTGTACAAACTGTCTAGATACCCCAAGGGACTCTTTGTCCATGATTTTGATAGCCACTTTTTCACCAGTAAGAAGATGGGTTGCAAGCTTGACTTTTGCAAAGCCTCCTATTAAAAACAAAAAGTAAAGGATATTAAAAACAAAATTTAATTTGGAGTAAAACTGTAATCACATAAAAGTACTCAAGATGAATTGGAAATGCTTATGCTGGCCATACACTATACGAAAATTCGGGCGAAAATTGGTCGTTAAGAAAGATCTTTCGTTTTTCGGGCAGTTAATGGGCACGAAATCGAAAATTGTTTGGACGTTTGAGCCAAAAAAAAACGAAGGACAAGTTTGGAAATTTTCTGCCGAACGAACGAACGATAAATCGGAAGGTTAATGCGTTTCCCGTCCGAACTTTCTGCACTAGGTATATGTAAAAAAAAACGAACCATTTTTTTTTTTTTTTTTTTTAATGTCCACTGAGCAATTTAATCGGTCATTACATGATGGCACTATCGTTTGCACTCACGAAAGAACTTTCGTTTTTCGAAAGTTCGTTCAGACGATTTTTCGTGGAGTGTATGGCCAGCATTACTGTCTTCTCGTATTGAACGCTTAAAAAGGAGTTGATTTTAGATATACTAACAAACTGAAGGCCAAACTCCAGCTAACATTCTATACGCAGTTAGAAGAAATACAAAAAAATAAAATAAAGTTTTGGCATCAGCCCACCCTCCCTGCTGGAAGAACACAGTGGCTCTGTGGAAGGGATCCCCCCCCCCCCCCCATCTACACTCACTGTGTTGTGAGTGTAGATGGCAGGAATCCCTTCCACAGAGCCACGAGTTCTACCAGCAAAGGAGGGGGGTGGGGTGGGGCAGCCGAGCCATCTTGGCCAAGAGAACACAGATTATTGCCAGCAGCTATAGCCACTGGCAATTATTAGCATGCTAAAAGGCTGACATGCTGGTTGTACTCAAGTTGATCAATGGATCGACTTGGATACAATCAGCCTGTCCATAGATGGATCAGATCCTGTCCATAGATGGATCAGATCTCGGCCTGATCCTGCTGAACTAGCCCAAGAGTCGATCCGTCTATGGCCGGCTTTAAGCACCAAGTGGAATAGCCCAACTATCACGCAAACATTTTCTTATTTGATAATAGAACACAAAAACATGCCAGCTCTCAAATGTAAAAATTGTACCCTTTACTTCAAAGAAAGCAAACCTCAACATTGCAAAGGCCCTCTCTACCTTAAAGCGGAGTTCCACCCAAAAATGGAGAGTGGAGCCCCGGCCGGCACGTCGCTGGAACAGGTAAGTGTATGTTTATTAAAAGCCAGCAGCTACACTTTTTGCAGCTGCTGACTTTTAATAAACATAAAATTTGGCTGGAACACCCCTTTAACGATGAAGAACACACTCACAATGTTGATGTTACACCTTCATTATAGCTACAAACCGATGGCTATTTTTGTACCTGGGTCATATATATATATATATAAAAAAAAAAAAGTACCTGCGCCAATTGTTTCATGCAATTCATAATGTTTCAGCAGCTCCTTGTAATCATCAACAGCCATATTTGCAGTTTCTCTTATGTCAAAGAAGGCCTATAATATAAAAACAAACAAAAAAAATAAAAATCAAGAATAAGCGTATTGCTTGACTGACGTGACTGATAAAACGGAAAAAAGCAGAGACCCTAGAGAATAAAATGGGGATTTTTGCAATATTTTATGTCATTGTATATGCGCAGTGGTCTTTCAAAACACTTGCAAATTTGCGATTCTCATTTTAGACAGAATCATGTACTTCTAACATTATCCCTTTCATGCCCAAGCCAATTGTTGACGTTTGGGGTTTACAATACCTATTTTTTTTAGCAGAGAATAAAATGGCGATTGTTGCAATATTTTATGTCACACTGTATTTGCTCAGCGGTCTTTCAAATGCTTTTTGTTTTCTGACACACATGGGGAACCCCACCACACACACAAGTTAGCCCAATTTTTTGGGGATAAAAGGTGAAAGATGTTATGCCACGTAAATAGATACCCAACATGTCATTCTTTGAAATTGCGTACACTCGTGGAATGGCGACAAACTATGGTATCTAATAATCTCAAGAGGAGGATAGATTTATTGCTCTCACTGAGACGATACCTCAAATGTGCGATTTGAACACCGTTTACATATGACAGCGGCACTTACGTTTGCATTTTCTTTGCTGCACTTAAAAATGATATATATTTTTTTATTATTACATTTAGCGATTCTGAATTCTGTAAAAAAAAAGGCACCATTGGCAGCAGAGTAGTGGCGTTGCTTCCGCATTTACACAAAGGAGACTGAGGGAGCCATTTCCGGCTTTCTTACAGTCTCACTCTAGCCGGCGGAAGTGCTTGATTGGGTCTCCCGGTGGGACGGAAGGTCCAGGAAAGGCGCAAAAAAAAAAAAAAGAGTTACTTACCGGTAACGTCCTTTCCAGTAGTCTTTCAGGACAGCCACAATAGAGAGATAGGCTCCTCCTCTTCCTTTAGGAAACACTGCACAGCCTTTAGGAACTCTCCTCCCCCTGCCAGACCTCAGTTTTTATACGAGCACCTCCGGTCAGCTGGGGAGACACAAGAACATGTTAGTAATCCATCATTAAACATCAACAACATACTATGTTCCTGTATTAAACAAACCTTCCATACTTCGGGTGGGTAACCAGGGCTGTCCTGAAAGACTACTGGAAAGGACGTTACCGGTAAGTAACTCCATTTTTCCCTTTCCGTCTTTCAGGACAGCCACAATAGAGAGGATAATCGAGTACTCACCAACTAGGGCGGGACTATGGCTTGCAGGACCTTTCGCCCAAAGGCCTGGTCGCCTGCCGACACCAAGTCTACTCTATAATGTTTGACGAAGGTGGTGTAGCTGGACCAAGTTGCTGCCTTGCATATTTGTTCTGGCGTGGCTCCAGCGGTTTCAGCCTGGGAAGCAGCCACTGCCCGAGTAGAGTGTGCCTTAATTCCTGTAGGGACCTCTTTACCAGACAAGGCATATGCTTGTTCAATAGCTAGCCTAAGCCATCTCGCGATTGTGCGCCGAGACGCTCTCTGTCCTTTCCTAACTCCGGAAAACAAAAAGAGAGTCTGACTTCCTAAAATCTTTGGTCAGCTCTAAATAGTGTAGGATGCATAGCATAAACGTTCATATAGTCCTTGTGTTAGAATTTAGACTTAAAGAACCCAATATCAGGAGGCAAAACGGCAATACATCATAATGATTCACTCCACCACAGTGACGAGATGTTGACAACAAAGTGATCCCTTCACCAGAATAAGGGGGGGCTGCTTACCAGAGGGCAAGCTCAATGAAGCGATTGGCTATAGCCCAGCCGCGGCCTTTAAGATCTTGTATGGTTCCTGGATATAACTTCCAGCGGCGAGCGAGGTTTAACAGTGCTCACGGATGGCGAAATATGGGTGGAGAGAGAAGGATGGACCAATAGTGTAATTCCGTTTACCAAAACAGGTTTATTACAACATAAAATGATACTCACAATTTAGCAAAGCATCATAGGCATATAAAACAAATCACCCATTGAGAACGTCCCTTTGATGACGAAACGCGTCTGGGAAGACACGCAGTGACGTCACCACGCACGCACGGAGGAAGGGCTCCGCTTTGTTTGCCGGCCGGCGATTTGTTTTATATGCCTATGATGCTTTGCTAAATTGTGAGTATCATTTTATGTTGTAATAAACCTAAAGTAAACCTAAAAGATCGCTGATAATGACAGGGTGTTTGCTTCGGCCCAGTGAAGAATCCCTGATGTAATGGCCGACAGGACTACACTTCTCGTGCCGCCCTACTTGTTCAGATAGGCCACAGCCGAAGCATTGTCCGACCGCACCTGGACGTGGTGACCCTGAAGCTCTTCCTGGAAGAATCTGAGGGCTAGACCGACCGCCATCAGCTCCTTCCAATTGGAGGACTTCCCCAACTCGGCATCTTTCCATACGCCCTGCGCTGGAAGGGACCCTAAGTGAGCCCCCCAACCTCTGCCGCTTGCGTCCGTGGTTACCACCTGAGGAACCGGATTATGCCATAGCCGACCCTGCGATAAATTGGAAATCTTCCTCCACCACCAGAGGGACCTCTTTACCTGGGTTGGGACCTGCACTAGGGTATCTAGCCGCTCCAGATCGTGATCCCAGATTTTCAGGAGGAAAGCTTGCAGGGGCCGAAAGTGAAGGCCTGCCCATTGGACAGCCGGAAAGGTGGACGTAAGCAGGCCCAGGGTTGACATCAGAGACCTGATCGACACTTGCCGACTGCCCTGTAGGGTGGCCACCGCCCTGTCTAAATTTCAGGGCCTTCTCCCTGGGGAGAAAGACCCTTAGGAGAGTGGAGTCCAAAAGGTACCCTAAGTAAGAAATTTGTTGAGACGGTGACAGGCTGGATTTTCCTAAGTTTAACAGCCACCCTAGACCCGATAGAGTCCTCTTAGTTAATTCCAGATCTCTGGATAGTTGTTCTGGAGAAGCCGCAAAAAGGAGCAGGCCTACAGTATGTAGGTCGTACCAAACGCTTATTGAGGATACGGGTAAAAGAACATGTGCAAAATATCATTAAAGGTTTCGACAAGCATAGTGTCTCTAGACACTTTGAGGCAGTCCATAACAAAGACCCGTCCCATCTCAAATTCTGGGGGATAGCACCCTATAATAGACCCTGGCGGGGGGGTCATAAAGTCAGGTCGCTTAGCCAACTAGAATCCAAGTTTATCTTCTCTATGGATACTTTTGCCCCAAGAGGACTCAATATTGATTTCGATCTGAATTGTTTTCTTAATGACTTCTAAGAGCGTTGTCTTGTCTAGGATCAGCCTTCCCCTCCCCCCCCCCCCTTTCCTATACGCTAGATCTAGGTTTGTTCATTTTATTCATTATGTGTGCGCATTATATGTATTTATTTGTATACATTTGGAGTCTCATGCATATATCTATACCAATCAGGTCGATTGTATAGCAAAATCGCCCTATATGTGTCATGTGTGTTGTCTCTGCAGCTCTTGCTAGAGCCTAGCTATCTTCAGAGGATGCTATCAGGGAAACCCTTTAATCCATGTTTTCTCTCTGCCCTATATGCTGGGCAGTGGGTTATATATATGGCCCTCCATCCGTTTATACATCCGTTTATACTTCTATATACCTTTACCCTCAATTTTAGGAATAGGGAATTATTATTATTCATTCTCCCTTTATATTTTACATTTTTAATTCTAACATTTCGCCACATCTCTGTTTGGAAACGGGTTATTGGGCCATGTTACTTTGTTGGTATCAAATGGGAGGTATATTCTATCTGCCCACTCCGCCTCCCATTCCATTACTAGCAGGCCCCGCTCTGTAACCACTCCTACCCACAAATAGGAAGTGTCCCAGGCAAAATGGCCACCACTATAGTATGCTAATCTTACATTCCATTATCAACATAGGCTACGGGAAAATGGCCGCCATGCGTCCAGTACAGCAGACATCCAGATAGTGTATTGGTATACTTTGTTGGTATCAAATGGGAGGTATATTCTATCTGCCCACTCCGCCTCCCATTCCATTACTAGCATGCCCCGCTCTGTAACCACTCCTACCCACAAATAGGAAGTGTCCCAGGCAAAATGGCCACCACTATAGTATGCTAAACTTACATTCCATTATCAACATAGGCTACGGGAAAATGGCCGCCATGTGTCCAGTACAGCAGACATCCAGACAGTGTATTGGTATACTTTGTTGGTAACAAATGGGAGGTATATTCTATCTGCCCACTCCGCCTCCCATTCCATTACCAGCATGCCCCGCTCTGTAACCACTCCTACCCACAAATAGGAAGTGTTCCAGGCAAAATGGCCACCACTATAGGATGCTAATCTTACATTCCATTATCAACATAGGCTACGGGAAAATGGCCGCCATGCGTCCAGTACAGCAGACATCCAGATAGTGTATTGGTATACCATTCGGGTGTCACTACACCAGACACTGATCTGCCCCTTTCATCACCCCATGTCCATCCCTGGAGCCACTCCTACTTGCTAATAGGAAGTGTCACAGGTAAGACGGCGATCATTTTAGCATACTTACCATCCAATCACGAGTGCGGGCTACGGGAAAATGGCCGCTATGCGTCCAGGAAAGCAGACAACTGAGCAGTGTATTTAAGATTAGGAAGTCTCACCAGCATTATCCCCTAAGGAAGTCACGAGGTGTGACGAGACGCGTAGGGATCCTAGGAGCCACAGAGTCCACACGCCTGACGCAGTGTGTTCCTGACGTCTGTTTGTTTTGTGCCTTTTGGATCGTTTTAAATGTGAGTTTTATTTTTTTATTAAATGTGTTTTTTACCTTGCGGGATTGCGCTATGGTCTGTTTCTTTTATCATGTATGCCATCTGAGAGATCCCTTGTTGTGAGTGACCATCTGGCCAGCTTAGAAGAGGATATCTGCCATTAGAAGTACGAACTCGCTGTTCGTGGGAGATAGGCCCATCATCCATCACCCCGGGGTGAGTGGATGTACGAGTGACACTAGTTGCCTACCAGACGTCTTTTATTGTCACTCACTCGCTTTCTTCTTTTTTGCTTTACCTTTACCGCTGAGGAGTGCCTCTGCTGCTTGCCCTGCCGAGGGATCACTGTCCTCCACCGGGAGGTGCTGTTGCAGGCTATCCGAGCTATAGCCTTGAGGTGAGGAGCTGGGGACCACCTGAGGTGCTTTCTGCTGTCACCCTTTCCTGGCACCACCATTTCAATTTGGACTTATCTGGACTCTTGGGTTTTTTCACTAGAGACTTTATTTATTTCATATTTTTTCCATCCAGAGGCATTTCCTCATGGAATTTTCTCTGGTCTTATAGTTTGGATTTAGGATTGTTTTTCACTGGTTTCACATTACACTGGCTAGTGTGTTGGGTTTTTCCTTATTGTAATAATTATTGTAATAATTTTTGTATTTATTGGTTATCACCCTTATGTGTTTATTCATTCACATCATTGTTTCGATTATGTTGGTTATCATGTTGTCCTAAACCCACCTGCATCCACCCATCCAGCCACCCGTCCCATCCATTCACCCCTATCACCCACACCCCCCCCCTCCTCCCCCCCTGTTCACTTTCAGCGCAGACAACACCCCCTTCTTTTACATATACATTTTTCTCTCTGCCCAGGACAGAGTGTCAGGAGTCTGCTGCAGAATCCCCAGTCCACCTTCCAGCCCAATTCCACTCCCACCCATCCCCCTTGGTAGCGCAGGAGTCTTTCCATATATCCGGTTGTCCAGGTAGGCTATGATGCCTACTCCCTGAAGACGCAGAAATGCTATGGGTTCTGCCAGGACCTTGGTGAACACGCGGGGTGAGGAGGATAGACGGAATGGCAAAGCCTGGAACTGAAGATGCATCACCTCCCCTCCTAGGTCTATCGCTAGGCGTAGATACCTCTGAGACCCCTCTGCGATGGGTACGTGCAGGTACGCGTCCCTGAGGTCCAGGGAGACCATAAAGCAATTCTGTGGAAGGAGGGCCCTGACCGTAAAGATTGATTCCATACGGAACTTTTTGTATGCGATGGACCTGTTTAGGGGTTTCAAGTTTAGGATTAACCTGTACTTCCCTGAGGGTTTCCCTCTCCACAAAAATGTGTGAGTAAAATCCCTTCCCTTCCCTTCCTCTGTCGCTGGAACCCTGAGGACCACGTCCTGGTTCTTTAGCTCTTTTAAGGCTCCAGTCAGGGCCTCTGATTTTTCCCTGTCTCTGGGAAGTTGAGTGACCAGATATCTTTGGGGGGGAGGAGAAGAGAACTCTAGGGGGGGGAGGAGAAGAGAACTCTAGGAAGTACCCCCTCCTTACTACCGCCAGGACATACCTGTTGGGGGAAATTGATTCCCACTGTGGGAGGAAGGCCCCCCAATCTCCCCCCCACCCTGACCTGGGAGTCACTGTTCTTTTGCGGGCTGGTCAGGAGGGCGAAAAATCGCTCCTCTGCTCCTTCCCCTAGGCGTCCAGATTCTCTTCTGAACTTCTGGCTTTGGGACCCCCGAGTGCCTTTGGGGACGAAACCCCCTCCCCTTTACTGGAGCCTTACGTCTCTGGGGAAAGGACTTCTTTCTGTCAGCTGTACGATCCAAGACTGACTCAAGACCCGGGCCAAACAGGAGATCCCCTGTAAGAGGTATCCCACACAGCTTGGATTTGGAAGCTAGGTCCCCTGGCCAAGTTTTGAGCCAGAGGGCTCTCCTGGCAGAGTTGGCCAGAGCTGCCGACCTGGCTGACATGCGGACGGATTCAGCCGATGCGTCCGCAATGTAAGCGATGCCTCGTAACATTGTAGGGAAGGAGGACAAAATGGTCTCCTTATCCGTCCCGGCCTCAATGTGCTCCTGGATTTTAGAGAGCCAATGTTCTAAGTTACGGGCCACCACTGTGACAGCTAATTCTGGCTTGAGGTTCCCAATAACAGAGTCCCATGTTTTTTTCAAGAGGGAATCCATTCTCTTGTCCATTGCATCAGGAAGAGTTCCCATATCCTCGAAAGCCAAGACAGTATTTCTGGACACTTGGGAGAACGCCGCATCCAATTTAGGCACTTTGTTCCAAATGGATGCAGGATCTTCAGAAAATGGGAACCTCCTTTTAAGGGACTGGGGGGAAAAAAAAGGGCTTCCGTTCGGGGTCCTGCCACTCCTTCTTGATAGTATCAGTTAGAAGGTCATGTACAGGAAAAACCCTTCTCTTCTGTTCCCCCAGACCTTTGTACATTTGGTCATGAAGGCTAAGAGGTTTACTTTCGGCCTGAATGCCCAGAGTCGTGTAAATGGCCCCTAACAAGTCCTCAACCTCATCAAGGGACAGTTTATATCTCGAGGGCTTCCTGGAATCCCCATCCTGGTCCTCATCATCTGACTCTGCCTGAGAACCCAAGGCCACACTCTCCCCTGAGATTACTGCCTGGGAAGGGCCTGCAAGATCAACTGTCGTTGCTGTATGATCAGGTGTGACAGGAGCAAGACCCTGTTCAAACTGATTGGGTTGTAACCTGTGTGGGGACAGTGGGAGGTTGCAGCCTTTCAAACAAAGATTTGAAGGAAGCGAAAGTGGAGGAAAGCTCCTTAACAGAGGCTGCTAGGCTACCTTCCTGCTCTTCATCCCTTTCCCTGACCAAGGAGTGAATGCATTCCCTACACAACACTTTGGACCAAGACTCAGGAAGAGTGTCCCTACAGGAGGCACATTTCTTTTTTGAACCATGAGTCTTCCCTGTCTTTTCCAGGCTCTTCTGAAAGACATAGGAACAAGGGGCCCCACACATTAACATCCAAAAAAATAAACTTTTTTTTTTTTTTTTAAAACACAAAAAAACATATGGGTTACAACCCTGGGGAAACTCTAAAAACAGACCCTCCTGCTAGGTTCCCCTATGGTCCCCCCCCCCCCCAACCACCAAGGGGGAATAGTGGGGGGGAAAGACCAGGCCTAAGGTTTAGGGACCCCTCCCCAGGGAACTCTTACCTTAGGCTGGCTGGAGGAAGCGTCCTTGGTCGTGCCCCCTTCCGGAGAAGTCGCCGACATCCTGGGGTGGTTGCGCTGTGTCGACTTGCCCCAGCAAGCTTCAGACTCCTCCAGCAAACACGCTGGGCCTCTATCAGCGCCGCGACCCGGAAGTCGCGGATCAAAGGGGAGGCTTCCGACGCGCCGTTGATGACGTCACCCGCCATTCAGCCCGCGAATTTGGAAAAAAGTATGCGGCCTGTTAAAAAAAAAAAAATAGGGCGTCCTGGAGGCCTCCCCCGCCATGGTCCTGTGGACACGATAGGGGTCCCCCCTCAAGCCATCTGCCGCGCTCGACCAGGATTGGGGTGCGTCTGGCGGTGAGTACCAGCCAAAAAAGATTTTTTCCTTAGGAGGCCCCTGCTCCCTTGGTAGGAGAAAAAACAGCCACAGTCCCCTGACTGCACCGGCCTAGGTTCCTCTGCAGTGTCTCCCCACCGGAGGAAACACTAAGAACTGAGGTCTGGCAGGGGGAGGAGAGTTCTTAAAGGCTGTGCAGTGTTTCCTAAAGGAAGAGGAGGAGCCTATCTCTCTATTGTGGCTGTTCTGAAAGACGGAAAGGGAAAAAAGAAGTACTAGAATGATGAATGCAGCTGCATGTCACCCGGGTATAAGACCAAAAGTGGAACTTCTGTTTTAAAGGCCTCCTCCCAACTCCTGTTAGTGAAACTGAGCTTTTGTGGAGGGGATACTGGGGGGTACTTTAACTGAATTTGACAGGTAACTGCTCCCACTTCTATTCTGGTCGCACAGCAGAAGCTCTCCCTCTCAAAAATCTTCTAGAACATACGACAGGTCCTAGGGAGACTTCGGGACCAGTCAGACTACAGGGCTGCTCACTCATGCGCATTTGGTACCTATGTGTGAAGCCGCAAGCTGTCACAGCTGGGTGCCCATAGGAGATGCTGACACTGCCATGGGAGGACACGGCTGAGGTGAGTACACCACTGGACCATGGATGCACAATTTGTATCGGGACATGCAGTTCTGGGTGCCAGGCAGGTAGTTTTGTCCACATTTATCAGGTGGAAGCATTCAGGCGGCTCCGTTGCCATCCGATTGTTTCCACATATGCAGGTAAAGTACCCCCCTGCTATTTAACCTGGGGTCTGCGTGCCCATTTGCGAGTCCAGAAGAGGCATAGCAGGCACCCAGAAGCAACGTCTACGATGTCATTGTCCAGGTCCTTGTTGACAGTTTCTCTAGCAGGAATCTGATCTGCACGGCATTACATTCAGCGGAACACAGAGGAGGCCATGCATGTTTTAAAGTGAGCCTGTCACAAAACACACACATACACACACGATGGCAACATGATTTTGTAGAGCTTTTAAAATTCCCCAAAAATGCACACATATGGATTACATATAACTAGGGTTGCCCCGATACCACTTTTTTTTACAAGTACCGATACTTTTTTTTTTTTTTTTTTAAGGTCATGTGGCAGCAGTGTTATTTTTTTTGTTTAAATTTTTTTTTTTTTACAGTAGAGTTTTATTTATTTTTAGAGGGGGGGGGGGGGTAGTGGATTGTCAGTGTGTTTTTTTTTTTTTTTTTATTACTATTTACATTTTATTTTTTAAAATTATTTATTGCATTTTTTTTTAATCAGCCCTGTTGGGGGGGGGGGGGGGCTTTGGTGAGATATCAGGGGTCTTAACAGACCTCTGACATCTCCCCTTTGAGACAGAGAAAGGGACTAGGGAAACAGATTGCCCTGTCCCTTTCTCAGCAGCCTAAGCTGCGCTGAAATTCAATGGAGAGAAGACAGCGTCTTCATTCATAAACTGAAACATTGTAATCACAGTTTACAATGTTTCAGTTCTGTGAATGGACAGAGACATCACTGACTCTGTCCATTCGGAACAGTAAGGAGCAGGTTTTACCGGCTCCTACCACCGCTCTCCATCCTGACAGTTCCAGGGGGACACAGAGGAGAGAAGGAAAACACTGGCGGGGGACATGAAGGAGGAGGAGTAAAAACACCTGCGGGGGACACGGAGGACAGGAGGAAAACACCGGCGGGGGAGGGGCACAGAGGGAGAGAGACTGCAGCAAAACGGAGGGGGGCTGGAGGAGGACACAGGACAAGTATCGGGTGAAGCATCGGGAGCATTTGCCCGAGTACAATTACTCGGGCAAATGCTTGGTATCGGTCCCAATACTAGTATCGATATCGGGACAACCCTACATATAACATTTAGAAATATCATTAATATGTTGAACAATGTTTTTCCAATCTTACCACCTTCAAACAAGGTGTATAAGGTGAAGGAACTGTCCCAAGGCCTGTCCATATCCAATACAGTTAAAAAGAACAACCCCAAAGGCCTAGGGGTTACAAAGGCCTACTCTGATACCCCTAACTAAAATCTAGTGGAACCAATTGCCTTCAGAAGTCACCCAACTATTAACAGTAAACATACAGCCAGAGCTACAATGGTATGTTTTTTTTAGATCAAAGCATATTAATGTGTTAAAATGGCCCAGTCAAAGTCCAATTAAGAATCTGTAGCAAGAAAAAAAGTTCTGTTCACAGACACTCTGCGAAATAACTGTCAGATTGGATAAAGAAGAATGGGCAAAAATGTCACTCTAGATGTACAAAGCTGGTAGAGACATCCCCAAAAAGACTTACAGCTGTAATTGCAGGGAAAAGCAGTTCTACAAAGTATAGACTCGGGTGGGGCTGAATACAAATGCACATCAAAATTTTCACATATTTGTAAAACCATTTACCTTCCACTTCACGACTCTGTGTTGGTCTAACACATAAAATACATTTACGTTTTTGGTTGTAACTAGCAAAATTCCAAGGGGTATGAATACTTTTTCAAGGCACTGTATATGCATAGCCATGTCTATAGGAACCTGTGTGTTGGGATTATTGTGTTGCCAGCAGTACAAGGGACACATCAAATTAGTAAGTCATTCCACTTGTGAACGGTAAACATTAAAGTGGTATAAGCCCAGGTTCACACTGGGTACGATTTAGTTCGATTTGAGATGCGATTTCACATGTGAAATCGCATCTCAAATCGGCGGCAATGACACCGTCCTAATCGGTGCGACGCCGCACTGATTTCAAAAAGTAGTTCCTGTACTACTTTTCGCGATTTCAGGAAGCGTTTTACATTGACATCTGTGCAGAAACAGAGGTCTCCTAAATCGCGCCGAAATCGGGACTGCCAGAGGGAGTGAAATCGCGCGATTTCACTCCCGCAGCCCACTGTGAACCAGGGCTAAGACCCGGTTCACACTGATGTGTTCATAACGAATGTGATGCGTCAAAAACATTCTAAATTCGCACGTCATCCATAAAGTCATTGCTTTCAATGATGGTTGTTCACATACATGCGTCGCGATTCCACTACAAATGCGATAAAAAAATAAAAAAAAATAAAAAGGCCTTGTGCGAGTTTACAGCATTGCGAATTTAGTCTCCATAGAGATCAATGTAAATCGTTTTGGAATCACATTGATGGTTCACATATGTGCGAATTCCGCCTCACAGTACTCTCCACAAAAACCAGGAAGTACACGGGAAGATAACACTTTGTTTTATTTATTTTTTACATTAAGATTCCATTGGCTAGATCTAGAACATCAATCGCAGCTATGTCCAACTCCTGAAATACACACCCCACACAGAAAAAAAAAAAAAATAACAGAAGAAATTCACAGCGCTTGCTTGCTATGGGGTCACTGGTGCGTGCTTGCTCCTGAGCCACACTCTATGAGTCCATAAGCCACATACAGCCATGGCTTGATCCCATCTCCTGCTCTCCCCTTATTAGCAGGGAATGGCTCTTGCTGCTGGAAAAAAAACTTCAGCCTTTACATCCACTTTAAAGCCAGACTCCAGCTTAAAATTTTATAAGCAGTAGGGTTGTCCCGATAGCACTTTAAGACCGAATACAGGTACCAATACTTTTTGTTAAGTACTCACGGATAACAATCCTTTTTTTAAAGCGGAGGTTCACTCTAATAATATTTATAGCTGACCAACTTCCTTATACTTGTAACAAGTACTGTCCGCAATTTGTTTTTTATTTTTATGCTGTACGTTCCTTGTAATCCATCTTTTCAATCTACTTCTCCCTGCAGGAGTAGGCGTTTCTATGCCTAGGGGGATTGTCATCTGGGAGGTCGCCCAGATGATTGACGTCTGTTCCCCCCGGCGGATAAGGCCCCGCCCCCCGTATTGCATAGGCGCGCTCCAGTTACGGGGTTTGCGAAAGAAGTCAAACATGGAGAGCGCAGGCGCTGTATAGAGCCGACTCACATCTCTGCATGTTTGTGCGCCGCGCGGGGAACAGACATCAGTCATCTGGGCGACCTCCCAGATGACAATCCCCCTAGGCATAAAAAAAAATAAAAATTGCGGACTGTACTTGTTACAACTAGAAGGAAGTTGGTCAAATATAAAATGTTATTAGGGTGAACCTCCGCTTTAATGTCATGTGACAGTTTTCAAAGCACAATACAGATTAGGTGGCACATATAGATGGCATCTATGGGCACTGAAATGCAGCCAGCAATAAATGATGTAGCGCCGGGCTACTTTCAGAGCCTGTGCTATGTTAAATTTAGAGGAGAATTCAGAGAAATAGTTGGCTCTGAATTAGTTTGATTGTTTAAATTTGGGTCTCTGCTCTAGCTTGGCTGTACTGTGGGCTAACCTTTCATCCGGGGACTCAGGTCATCCTCCGGACGGCAGGTGGCAGCAGTGGGGTCAAGTGAGACTGAGTATCTCTCCTTGGCGGCGAGTCAGGGGTTAGCCGCCTCGCTGTGCATGCTGGGGAGGGGTATAAAGGGGCAGACAGTGACACCATTGCCTCAAGGTCTTCTTCCTCGTCTGGCGCCCACCATTGGGGTAGCCATTCCCTGACACCCCTACATATGGCCCTCCTGGCCAGGGTGTGCATGGGTAGCAGTGTTCCTGGACCACGTTGGCCCGGAGCAATTGATCTGCTTTATGGATCCAGTGATCAACTGGGTATCCAATCTGGAAGGGGTCCCGAGCTGTCCGTCCAAATTGAAGGAAGCTGACCGATGAGGAGTCTGTCCGAAGGATACCAAGTGCGAGGCTGGTGTTCCAGGAGGGGCCTGTCCATTCATCGGGGGACAACCGGAGTACTGACAGGATGTATATTGGTCACTTGTCAGTCGCTAATTGGGCAAAACTACCTAAAGGAGCTCCGGTGCGGAATCTACTAAAAAGGGATTCCGGATCATAATTGTCTCCATTCTTTTGGGAGGGTCTGTGACGGAGACTTGATCCTAAGTTCGAGTGACATTCTGGCTGCCAGGCTTGTGAGAGGCCTGTCCAGGTGCGCTATACCCACTCTGGCTGGAGTGGCGAAGCAAAGTGTTGTTGGAAGCAGGACGGTTTCCCGTATTCAGTTACAACTGAATCTGTCTTCTATTTGGTATCCCTTCACCTTTCTATCGTTTAATTGTTTTTACCCAGCTTGGTAATAAAAGCACAGAAAAAAATAAATAAAAAAACACACCTGTCGTGTGGACATTCCCTTTACTACAACTCTCATCAAATACCCTAGACGGCAGAGATACAGAGGTAACATGCCACCCAAAACAAACCAGCAGCTCCTTCGGGGGTAGGAATGCTATTCTGCCTGCCATGCCCATCTTGGTACTCCTTGCACTCGGCCGCATAAAAGTGGCAGCGAATATCTCGTTACACCCAGCCCGAACTATATGGGTTGGGTGTAACAAGATGTCCACTGCTGGCTTACTACGGCTGAGTGCAGGGAGTACCAAGATGGGCGCTAGGATGTTCAACCACTGACGGCATCACAGAACGTCACTTCTGTTACCAAACGTGACAGCTCTGGTCATCGATCCCAATGGATAACCTGGCTGCGCCCTGTACCCCTGCCAGCTTACCTAGTTCCAGTGCTTGAGGACTTGCCGTCTTCCAGTAGCGCCGCCTCTCCCAGGTATCGGGAGCATTTGTGCGAGTACAAGTACTCACGCAAATGCTTGGTATCAATACAACACCAATAAGCAGTTACAGCAACAGTCTTTTGGCATAAAAAGGTTTTATATAAAAAATAAATCTGATCACTTTACGCACCCTTGTCTGCGGTGAATGGTTTTTCTTATCCCTCCAGCTGCTACATATGAAGAACAGCTTGTTCCATTGAAAAACAAAACAGACTTACTGGAAAGATCAACAGGTGAGATTTATATAGAAGAAAAAACTAATGCAGCCACCACATCTAAGAATTGGTAGGTTGCAATAAAATGTTTGCTTTTGGGTTTAGTATAACAACTCATATACAATAGGCAACGTGAATGAACCATACATCAATACAATTTTGTCTGGCACATTACATGATAGAATGTGTAACTTTCATAACAATTCTTCAGGCACTTTACAATGGCTTGTTCAACTTTCAGGATCAGCCAGCAATCCGCTGATTACAGCTGTCAGGGGTTACTTGTATTGTTCAGCTCAACAGAATGGCAGAAGAGCTGGGTAATCTACAATACAACATTGCACAAATATAATGCAGCAGGTGACAACTCCCTATTATTTCCCTGTGTGTGTGGTCACTCAATAGCATCATCGCGATTTTACTAATATTCATGCATGTGCTACAGGTTAAGTACATTAGACTATAATAAACGAGATAGATAGATAGATAGAGATATATATATATATATATATATATATATATATATATATATATATATATATCGGTTTGCACGGCCACACACCTGTCCTTTGAGATGAAGCTCCTTATAAGCCGATCAGCTGCCGGACAGTCATAAGAACACTGACAAATCAGCACAACACGAGCAGCTCAATAGCGAGTGACGTCATGAACTTTTAAATCTGCCGGGGAACAAATCCAGCTTCCGGCCAAGGAGCTTCTCGGCCAATGAGATTAAACCTCCGGCTCCAGCTGTAGAGTGCGACGCCGTGCATGCCGGGAGGAAGGTCGAAGACCAGAAAATGAGAGGCTGTAGTGTTGAGGATGCCATTATATGTGTGGCATAGAACATTCTTGTCTGTTTGGCAGACGTTTGAAACCCGTGCTATTGTTGTTATATTGCCGTGATACAGGCACTGCTCCACCACACTTCATTGCTAAATAGAAAGACAATACTAAATATAAAATACAGCAACTGTGTATAAATATTCTGATGTTGTATACCCCTCAATCTTTTATGAGACTGAAGAATAGTAGAACACTAGTTATTTTAGATGGGTGTGACTAGATTATCATATATAGATATACAAATATATAGCGAGAGAGAGAGATAAAAAGAGTATATATACTCTATATACATATAGAGAGAGAGAGTGTATATATTATATACAGGGCTTTTTTTCTGGGGGAACTTGGGGGAACTCAGTTCCACCACCTTTGGCTCAGACCCTTTGGTGCCCGCTCACCACAATCACTTGTAAACACAGAAGTCTGGTTTCTGTGTTTACAAGTGACTGCTTTGTAACCCCCTGAACTCTGCACACTGTATGTAATGCAATTCTGGTATTTAATGCCCCTTTAAGACCCTTCTACTGTTTGTGAAATCTGAACGGGTCGTGGTTGAGTTCCTGCACCTATTTTCTGAGAAAAAAAGCTCTGATTATATATATAGAAAGGGTATATAATACTATATAGAGAGAGAGTATATATATATATATATATATATATATATTAAGGTGACCAGATTTTTTAAATGAAATCCGGGGACATATTTTTTCTTTACTAGTAATGGCAACAATCAGCAACTCTGCCCGTCGCCCCCCGCCTCACAGCCTCTCAAGTCTTACTCTTTGGGCCCCCGGCTACTACTGAATGGGGAGCGGAGGGAAATCACTCCGCCAGGGAAGACAAGGAGATAAGCAGGTGTCTGGCCAGGATTTGAGCCAAGGCAGAAGAACATGCGAGCGAAGCTGAATGGGCATGCGCCCGAAACTGAGGAAATATTCTCTCCGCTCCGACCAGCACATGATCATCAGAAAGGGGCACAGATAATGGAAAAATACAACCCCCCTATACTAGTAGCCATGCCGGAGCGGGGGTGTGTAATTCTATTTTTATTTTTTTTTAATTCTGCACTGACTGTCTTTGAAATTGCCCCTGCCCCCTATTAAATCCAATCTGGGGACAAAACCAGGGACAGACTTGGTCCGGGGACAGTGTCCTCAATCAGGGGACTGTCCCCTGAAACTGGGGATGTCTGGTCACCCTAATATATATATATATATATATATATATAATTTAGTTTAGTGGCTATCTGCCTCCACCCATGATTTTTGTCACTAATTCATAGCTCCAAACTGTATCTGATTTCAAGGGACTGTCCCTGATTTCCTCGTCATTTGTCCCTCATTTCGATCCATATAGTTGTATATAAAATGAACTTTTTTTTATCTTTCAAAAAGTGTTTCCCAGTGCTAAACCTTTCATCCAAATTCTAAAATGCTGCATTTGTAAATTTTCAAAGCCAGTATAAAGGAATGGTAGTGGTAAACAAAAAAAAAAGCCCTTGTGGATTTAAAGTGGATGTAAACCCACTCTCATCCTTATTAAACTACTGCCATAGTGTTGATCTATAAGGATATAGATGCCTCCTGCATGTATCCTTACCTGTCAAATGTCTCCCCTCTGTCTGTTATAAGAATCGAAAAAAATGCAGATTTTGTGGGTCTGTTGTCTGGAGCTTGTGGGTGGAGTCGGATGTTAGTAGACTCCCCGCTCACCTCTACACTCCCCTTGTCAACATGCATTTTTTCCTGTGTATTCCTTACACTGAATTGTGCTATGATCGCTAACATCCAGTCAAAATCCAGAATGACTTCAGAAAAGGAGTGGGGGTGGGATTAAAAAAATAGTGCCTGAGATATGTAAATAACCTGTCATTCACAGCAAGGGGGAAGAATTGACAACATTTCTCTCCTGTTAGTCCGTTTATCTCACTGAAAAAAGAAAAGAGGATTGCTCAGAGCTGGATTAACTGTTTGTGGCAAGACTGTGCACAGATGATAAGAAATCTTATACTGTACATTGTGACATCATAAAAAAAAATCCACTTCCACATCCACTTTAATTAACTTTTTTTTGGGGAGGGTGGGTAATTCTCCTTTATAGGTGTGTGGCAGGGAGCGTGTCCTATGACTACATACATTTGCTAGTAGGTGTCCCTCATTGCCATCTCAAAATGTTGGGAGGTATGCCAATTTGCTTAGTGGTTCTGGTCACTGACCCTTCATCATTATTTACTTCTCTCCCGGCAGTGTTTATTTTGACATCAATTTTCCATTTCGTTTTAGTTAAAGTCTTTTGTCTAAAATGCAATTTAAGCAGCGGCGGCCGGTGCTCGAGAATTCGAGGGGGGCAGTGGCGGCTGGTGCTCAAAATTTTTGGGGGGGGCGCAAACGAAAAAAAAAAATTGCAGCCTCACTGTGCCCATAAAATGCAGCCACTGTGCCATCAATTTGCACCACTGTGCCATGCCATCAAACGCAGCCACTGTGCCATCAATTTGCACCACTGTGCCATGCCATCAAATGCAGCCACTGTGCTATGCCATCAAGCGCAGCCACTGTGCCATCAATTCGCACCACTGTGCCATGCCATTAAACGCAGCCACTGTGCCATGCCATTAAACGCAGCCCCTGTGCCAACAATTGTCACCACTGTGCCATGCCATCAAATGCAGCCACTGTGCCATGCCATCAAACACAGCCACTGTGCAATCAATTGTCACCACTGTGCCCTTTAATGGTCGCCACTGTGCCAATTGTCCCCACTGTGCCTATTGTCCCCACTGTGCCTATTGTCCCCACTGTGCCTATTGTCCCCATTGTGCCTATTGTCGCCACTGTGCCTATTGTCGCCACTGTACCCTTTAATTGTTGCCACTGTGCCTATTCATCCCCCCGTCGCAATTGTCCCCACTATTGTCACCACTGTGCCCATTGATGTTGCCGCTGTGCCCTGTAAAGTGCTCCCCCCCCGGCACTTACCTTTACTGGAGTCAGGCATCCACGTCCCACGATGTCTTCTCCCGCCCTCGATGACTGACAGGTTACCGGTAGCCAGAACCGGCCAACCTGATTGACTGAGACGCCTGTCAGTCTTATCCAAGGAGCGCACAGACTGTGCGTTCCGAGGATAAGCTTCCGGGACCTGAGGGCTGTACTGGGAAAGCCTATCAGAGCCACTGCCGTTATTCAGATGGCCGGACATGAGCGCCGACCATCTGAATAGAACAGCGGCAGCGGCGATAATAACATAGATTTGTGCAATGCATGAATCTATGTTATTAGACTCAGTGGCGGTGAGAGCCAGAGGGGGTGGTGCTCCAGCGCCCTCTATGGACGAACCACCACTGGTGGGGGAACAGACATTAACGCAGGAAACACCCCCATCCCCTGTCGCCGCCATGGGTGACAGACGGCCTCCTTACCTCTGTCCTGTCCAGACTCCAATCTCCGCTCCTCCAGCTGGATAGTGAGTCATATCTGGTGGGTCTGTCCATCTTCCCCTTGCTTCTCGCCCGGGCCGCATGACTCCTCCCACCTCCTCCCCCTTGACCAATAAGATCGCTTCTCCTTTGGGCCAATTGGGAAACGAGTCTCACGACCTGCTTCCTGATTGGCTGGGAGGGGAATCAGTGTAAGAATAGCGAATATTCATTCGCTATTCTCACACAACTGGGTGGGCATGGAGCACTGTGCTCTGCGCCCCAAGATCACCCTTTTTTGAAGCCTGTTAGAGCATTTGGCTCTAATCACGTGCTTCACACCTCCCCTATTGGAATCTATGTGTCCGGCGTCATGTAGGTAGATCAGTGGGCTGGACGCATGGATAGAGGGGGCAGTGCCCATAATGGACTGGATGGATGCCACTGCATTTTAGTTTTAGTCATATAATATTTTAGTCTTTTGACTAAATGCAAACGAAAAAAATAAAGAGAAAAAAGAGAGAGAGAGAAAGAAAGAAAGGTGAAGTGAGAGCGAGAGAGAAGGGAATGAAGGGCACCCCATACATCAGTGTACAGTACTCACAGTACTCACTCAGAGGCAGGAGGGACTGACTGGATGGATGGATATCAGACTCCATCTTTCCTTTCTGTTTCCTGGGCTTAAATCTTCCCGCCCACATCCCTTAAGCAGCAGAACAGTGTCTGTCGGGAGAGTGGGAGGGGCAGACACGGGAGGAGAAGAAAAGAGGCGGGGGAGGAGTAGAATCAGCTCCTCTCCTCTAACTGGCCGTGGGGGCAGCAAGGGGAGGGGAGAAGTGTCAGAGCTGGCTATGATAACCCAGCTGATCTCTTTCTATCTGGGACTGTGTTGGTGGTGTACACCCCTGGGGAGACGTGACATACGGCCCGCCGGCCACCGAGGGCCGTTCGCGGCCCACCGGGCATTTGCTAGGTTTGCCCTATGGCCAGTCCGGCCCTGGCTGCAGGCACCGCAAAGCAGTTTAAAAAAAAATGATAGCAATTTTTTATTTTATTTTTTTAAAGCCAATGTGACATGATTGCCTCGGGGGGGCAATTGCCCTGTTGCCCCCTCCCCCCCTGGATCTGTCATTGATATGCACAGTGTATAGGCACACGATGTACATATGTGTGTGTGCTTACACACACCATATGAAGAGGATAATTTGGCAGATGCCTCACATGTATGTGTGAACACAGTGTCAACAATAAATTTAAAGTCAGTGATTAAAAGATTTATATAGAGGTAAGAAAAGTATCTACACATATACATATATACCCACACATACACAGGGCCGTCTTACTGAGCGGGCACCCCTGGGGCCCCATCAGAGCTGGACAAATAGCACTCGAGGTGCGCTGAATGAGTAGTCGGCGCTCTGTAGGAGGAAAGTATTGAGGGAGCTTGGTAGGGTGCATTAATTCCTGGCCATTCCTGGGTGTGCTGCGGATGTTCCGGGAGCGACGGAAGGTGTTTCTGAACTTTCTGGTGCTGTGGAAAGTCTTAGTTAGCTGGTATCTTCGGCGGGTACAGCTCCACTTCACAGCCGAAGATACCAGCTGAGCTAACTAAGGCTCTTCACAGAAACACCTTCAGTCTCTCGTGGAACATCCGCAGCACACCCAGGAATGGCCAGAAAACTCCTAGCTTCTCCTCTCCTCCCCCTCCTTTCATGGCTGTTGAGCCGCTCCATCCCCACTGCTCAATGTGCAGTGACAAGCGGCTCAGGAGGTGTGGCTGTCCTGGAAGGGATCCCCACGCTGCTTCGTCCTGTACCCTCCTCATCCCTTCTCCCGCCCCTCTCTCCCTGCATGTGTGGCGCTACGTCTGTGAAGAGGGCGGGAAAATTAACCCCTTATGGACCACCGCATGTACATTTACGTCGGCAGAATAGCACCGACAGGCACATCAACGTATATATACGTTGGTGACTTGAGGTGGGTCGGGGGTCCGATCGGGACCCCCTTTGGTACATGCGGCTGTCCCCGCGGCTGTACGAGCGATCCGTGCTGAGGGGGCGGCGGTTCGTTTTCGTCCGCCCCCTCCGGATCGCTCCCAGCCAATGCGCGCGCTCCCCCCTGCAGTGCACTTCCTCCTCCTGTGTAAACACAGGAAGGGGGAAGTGATGTGATCTCTCCTCTCAGCGTTTTTTTTTCATCCACCGATGAGGAGAGATCACATCGCACAGTAAATCTGCACAACACTACACTGACACACACTACACATAGGCACATTAACCCCTTGCGATCACCCCCCCCTCCCCCTGTCACAGTGTCACTGAATGCAGTAATCATACATGTATGATTACTGTATTTAGTGTCAGTGTGACAGTCAGTTAGTGTTAGGTTCAGGGTAGCCCCCGTACCCCCCCCTAATAAAGTTTTAATGCCTTGATCACCGCCCTAGTTAACCCTTTCACTCCCTATTGCCAGCATCACTAAGCGATCATTTTTCTGATCGCTGTATTAGTGTCGCTGTTCCCGCTAGGTAGCTAATTTTTTTTTATTGCGATTTTTTTTTACTAAAGAAAAAAAGTAAAAAATATAGATTTTTTTTCAAAAATGTCGCTCTATTTTTGTATATAGCGCAAAAAATAAAAATTACAGAGGCAATCAAATACCACAAAAAGAAAGCTCTATTTGTGGGAAGAAAAGGACGCAAATTTTGTTTGGGAGCCACGTCGCACGACCGCGCAATTGTCAGTTAAAGCGACGCAGTGCGGAATCGCAAAAAAGGGCCTGGTCATTTACCTGCATTTTGGTCCGGGTCTTAAGTGGTTAAAGGGTCAAAGACCACAAGAATGAGAGAAGTAACTGACTGAGAGCCCCCTGGGGCCATTCAAGTAAGTGAGCACTGTGACTAGACCCCCTTCTCCCCCCTACTTCTCCCCCCTTCCTTCTCCCCCCTCCTTCTCCCCCTTCCTTCTCCCCCTCCTTCTCCCCTTTCCTTCTCCCCCTCCTTCTCTCCCCCCTTCCTCCCCCCCTTCCTTCTCCCCCTCTTCTCTTCCCCCTCCTTCTCTCCCCCACCTCCCCCCTTTCTCTCCTCCACCTCCCCCTTTTTTCCCCCCTTCCTTCTCCCCCTCCTTTCCTCCCCCTTCCTCCCCCTCCCCTTCCTTCTCTCCCCTCCCCTTCCTTCTCCCTCACCTTCCTTCTCCCCTCTTCCTTCTCCCCCTCTTCCTTCTCCCTCGCCTTCCTTCTCTCCCCCACCTCCCCCTTCTCTCCCCCCTCCCCTGCCTCCCCCCTTCCTTCTCCCCCTCTTCCTACTCCCTTGCCTTCCTTCTCTCCCCCACCTCCCCCTTCCTTTCCCCTTCCTTCTCTCCCCTCTTCCTTCTCCCTCGCCTTCCTTCTCTCCCCCACCTCCCCCCTTCTCTCCCCCCTCCTTCTCACCCCCTTACTTGTCCCCCCTCGCCTTCCTCATTTTAATCAGTAACAGCCCTACAATCAATATACACTTATTGCGATTTTTTATTACCAAAAATATGTAGAAAAATATATATTGTCCAAAACTGATGAAGAAATTTGATTTTTAAAAACATTTTTGGGGATATTTATTATAGCAAAACGTAAAAAATATTGGGTTTTCTTTTCAAAATTTTCACTCTTTTTTTGTTTATAGCGCAAAAAATAAAAACCGCAGAGGTGATCAAATACCCCCAAAAGAAAGCTCTATTTGTGGAAAAAAAAGACATAAATTTTGTTTGGGTACAATGTCGCACAACCACGCAATTGTCGCAAAAAATGGCCTGGTCAGGAAGTGGGAAAATTCTTCCAGGGCTGAAGTGGTTAAAATCCCACACTGTTTTAGTATGTGAGTAGTATTTTCAGAAGAGGAGTACAGAGTGTATCGTGGCGGGTTGTATGTGCAGGAGAGGCGTGCACTTCACGTGCCTCTGCTGATCTCTGCACCCCCAGCCCCCCCTGCACACCTCCACTTTGCTCATGTTTGCACTTCAAACTGTAATCCCTTCTCTATTACCTCTGGACCTCTCCCCCCATCTGCTCACCTTTGCAGTACAGGCTGATTGAAGGCTCAGTGACAGTGGCACAGTGCCGGGACAAGGTCATCTAGCGCCCAGGGAAAACATACCGAATTCCCCCAACCGCCCCCCCCCCCCCCCCTCAAAAAAAAGAATTGTGCACTAATCTGCATGCTTAACCACAAGCATAGATTCCCCCTCCTCCCAGTTCAAATTTCCCCTCCAAGCAGAAATCTTCTCCCCTCACTCCAATCCAACCCCCCCCCCCTCCCAAATTTCTGTTACTAGCATAGATACCATCCCAACACAATTTGCCCCTGATTTGTGGTATGCCCACCAGGTGGAACTCGACTTTGTCAGTGCTGCAGCAGCTATACATGCAGCAGAGAGACATCAACGAGTACGTGTGCGAATACGGCACAATGTCAGGCTCTGACCACTTCTGCTTTTTTTCACTACGCAAATGGCTGATCATTAAGGATGATTGCACTGTATTGTCACCATTTCAGAAGGCCACAAGGATGGTGAGCCTTGACAGTGCATGCATCAGTGACACAATCCCTGTTGTGTTCCTGCTGGAGCAGACTTGTGGATTTATAAACAGGGCACGGATATTTTTTTATGCATTTGGAAATATTTATGGACTTTTTATTGTGTCATATTTATTTATTTTGATGTGTATGCTATTATGTTTTTTTGGTTATAATTCTAGGTTTCACTTATCTTTGTTATATTCATTTAATCATTTCACGGTATACACTTGTCATTTCATATTTTATGTATTATTTAACCAATCGTGCTCTTCGGATTGGTCCATTATTGTTCACTCACCTTTTTTATATTTTTGATATCACTATCATCATTTTCACTTCTTTTGGTTTTGCGCTGTACCTCACCCCCTTTTTCCAAGACTTTCAAGATGCTCTGCCTCACCCACAAATGTATACAAGGAAACTCTCCTCAATACTTAAGTGAGAAAATAAAACCCTACGTCACCAAGCGCGTGCTCCGGTCAACCAACCAAAACCTTCACTAAATCCCTAAATCTTGCTACAAATCTAAGGGAGAACTTAGATGTGCAGTGCAAGGACCCCGGCTTTGGAATGCTCTACCCACGACCATCCGCTTGGAAGAAAACCATTGGGCTTTTAGGAAAAAACGAAAGACCCACCTCTTCTGAAGGATCAGGACAACACTGGATGCAAAGTGCCTTGAGGCGCAATACAAGTTACTCACTCACTCACTCACTCACTCACTCACATATTTAAATATTCAGCTGCCAACAGAAGAAGAGGGGTCAAGAGCTATTTTATCTTTGGATGCAACCAAGGCTTTTGACAGCCTTGAGTGGCACTACTTGTGGAAAGCCCTGGTGGAATTCCAGTTTGGTCCCAATTTTATCCAATGGGTCAAAATATTGTATGAAAGTCCCAGGGCCAAAGTAAGGATAAATGGTGAATGGTCAGATTGGTTCCAGTTGGGAAGGGGGACAAGGCAGGGGTGTCCGTTATTGCCCCTGCTTTTCGCCCTTGCAATAGAGCCTCTGGCCATCGCCATAAGGCCACCCCTAGAAGTACAGGGCTTTAAGAGGAGGCTGGGGGAAGAAAAGATTGCAATGTATGCGGATGATATATTACTTTTTCTAGGGGACACACAATCCTCATTGGAGACAGCAATGGGTATAATAGGGGAATTTGGTAAATTTTCAGGGCTGACAATTAATTGGGACAAATCTGTACTAATGCCGATAGACCCACTGTTATGGCAGATAGACAAAGTGAAGGTGGTGAGCCAAATGAGATACTTGGGAATAAATATAACAAGGGACCCAGGGCAGTATATAGCCGGAAACTTAGTACCATTAGTGACAAAGCTCAGACAAAAATGCTGAGTTTGGAACCGACTCCCACTTTCAGTGGTTGGCCTGTGCAACATGGTTAAAATGGTCTGGATGCCGCAAATCTTATATGTTCTGCACAACTCCCCAGTATGGATTCCAAGACACTGGTTTAAAAAATTGGAGAGGGTGTTCAGGGAACTGATTTGAAAGAATGGAGCAGCAAGGATTCGCCTCCGAGGCCAAACAACAACCAAGAGAGAAGGGGGGACTGGCTCCAAGACACTATTTTTTAGCCACTCAAATGCAGAATATGCGGGGTAGTAACCGAACAGCAGGAGGAGAAAAATCGAAGGGGTTAATTTTGAATGACAGCCGTTTTTGCTCCAGGTGCCCCGGGGCCCAATTAATGGTAAAATGTTGGGAAAACGTTAAGACAATCCTGAAATGCAGCAGATTCTCTGAATTTTCACCCATATGGTATAACAGTAATTTGAAAGAACTTAAAGTTATGGGGAAAATTGAGGAGTGGGATAGATTGGGTATACATCTCCTGGTACAACTTTTTAAAGCAGGGAGAATAAAATAATTTTAAGAAATAAGGGAAGATTATGCGGTCCCGAATAGATCCTTCTATAGATACCTCCAAATCAGGCATGCGTTGAATACACAGTTTGGACAGGGTTCACCAGAATGGAACGATCTACCCCTCCTTCGTAGATTAGTAAAAGCAGAGGCTTCTAGAAGGATAATCTCAGACATGTAAGGATATTTAGAAGAGACCGATCAGGTAGAAAAATCAGCTATTATTAAAAATAAGGATACATGGGAACGTATATTAGCAACAGGACCCAGAGCCTCCCACCTCTATCTGATACGCAGAGTGTACTATGCACCTCAAAAGATGTTCCAGTTTGGCAGAAGGCCGGATGCGAAATGCCAGAGATGTGGGGATGATATGGGAGACCTAATACACATGGTTTGAATATAGTGGATCAAACTAATATATATGCATCCCAATTTATTGCCGCCAACCGCAATTCTTCCTACGCCCGCATGTTCCAGCGGCAGCGTCTAACATTAGAAGAATTTAAAATGTTTTTGGTCCTTATGTTCAATATGGGGCTTACAAAGAAGAACGAAGGTCATTCATATTGGTCTACACGCCCCATCCAACACATGCCTATATTTTCAGCTGTCATGTCCAGGACAAGATACGACATGATAATACGTTTTCTCCACTTCAATGACAATTCACAGTGCCCTCCCCGAGATCATCCCCAATACGACAAATTGTACAAGATACGCCCCCTAATCAATGCCTTTTCCCAGCGATTTGCAGAAGTTTTCATCCCAGACCAAAACATTTGTGTGGATGAGTTCCTCATACATTTCACTGGCCGACTGCACTTCAAGCAGTAAATCCCAAACAAGAGAGCCAGGTATGGGTTAAAATTAAATAAATTATGCGATCGAGCCACTGGATACGTCTTCACATTCAGGATCTAGGAAGGCAAAGACTCCCAGCTCCGGCCCTGTGATTGCCCCACATATATTGGAACCAGTGGGAAAATTGTCTGGGAGTTGGCATACCCCCTGTTTAGATACCATTTATATGTCGATAATTATTATACCAGCCTGCCTCTTTTTCGTCACCTTTACAGCAAGCAAACCTCGGCCGGCCTTACCTTAAAAAAAAAAAAAAGACGGAAGGGATTCCCACAAAATTTGTTGACCAACAATATGAAATCTGGAGAATCGTCATTCATTAGGAACGAGGAGGTGTTGGCCATGAAGTGGAGGGACAATAAAGATATCCATATCCTCTCTACCATCCACAATGACACCGTGGTGGAGATCCAAAGAAGACGCGGCCCTATTGTAAACCCCGAATGTGTTCACGATTACAATTTGTACATGGGGGGGGTGGATTTAAATGACCAGATGCGTTTCACCTGTTTCACATGGCCCTTTTTAATTTGTTTGTATGCTACCAAAAAGCAACTCAAAACCCACAAATCTCCTACCTCAAGTATATCGAAGATATCATTGAAGCCCTCATTTACCAACAAGATCCCGTCCCAGGAAGCATTCGCTCTGAGCCCTGGTTCACACTGGTGCGTTTTGACATGCGATTTGGCATGTCAAATCGCATGTCAAAACGGCAGATTTTGCCGCAAATTGCCGGCAATGGCACTGTCCTAATCGGCGCGACGCTGCATCTGCGACATTGCACCGATTTCAAAAAGTAGTCTCTGTACTACTTTTTGCGATTTCAGCCTGCGATTTACATTGACATCTGTGCAGATGTCTCTGAAATCGCGGCTGAAATCGGGACTGCCGGGCGGGAGTGAAATCGTGCGAGTTCAGCTGAACTCGCACTGCTTCACTCCCGCAGCCCAGTGTGAACCAGGACTGATTCTGTGAGTTGTCTTCACGAGCGACACTTTCCCTTTAGCATTCCCTCCACAGAATCTGGAAGAAGACGCCAAAAAAAATGCTGTGTATGCAGCAGAGGAGGAGTAAGAAGAGGCACCACCTATTACTGTCCTAAATGTCCCTCCCAACCTGGCCTGTGCATCGGACAGTGCTTCAAAAAGTATCATCCATCCATCCAATATTAGTTTCCCTTATTATTAACAGACTGCCATTTCCCCATTTGCCTGCTACCATGTTACTACCTTCCATGTTAATTAACTGACCCTGGCCTGTGTACCGACAATTTCTTTGCTTGCTGATTTAAACCTCGTTTCTGACCTCCACGTGTACCAACCTCAGCCTGTTTACCGACGATGCCTCTGCCTGCCGATTTAAACCATGTTTCTGACTTCCACGTGCACCGACCTTGGCCTGTTAATCTACCATGTTTTTGCCTGCCACTTGGACTGATCTTTTGGCCATTTACTTTTAGTACACAGGGGTCTCACATATGTGAGGGGCTTCAAAAAAGCGTTCTGAGTAGAGAAAAACAGTTTTTCGTTTTCTGTGCTCCCAGAACAGGGTCTGGTTGCCCGGGGGCTTCAAAGCGATTTGGGTGGAAGAAGCTGGCCCTAAGCTTGATGGTCCTTCCTGCTGCCTGGACCAATACTTTGGCTGCACTGACCATATTACTGCCTGTAATGACCCATGACATTATGGACCATTTCTGCTGCCTGGACCAATACTTTGGCTGTACTGACCATATTACTGCCTGTAATGACCTATGACATTATGGACCATGTTTCTTCCTGCTGCTTGGACCAATACTTTGGCTGTGTTGATCATATATCTGCCTGCTGCCTCTACTGACTTTGCACAGTATTTCTGCTGGGACGACTCTGCCTGCTACCTGGACCTGTGCTTTGGCTGTGCTTTGGCTGTGCTTTTGGCTGTGCTTTGGCTGTGCTCTGGCTGTGCTGACAGTATCTCTGCCTGTACGAACTATGGACAGTATTCCTGTCTGCTGCCTAAATGATTTATTTTGTTGTCGCTGACCTCATCCCTGCCTGCTGCCTGGACTGATGCTCTCCTCTGTGGACCACTGCACTTCTAAAATCACAGGTAATCTTTTGTTATTTGATATGTACCTGCTATGTGTTAGATTTATGAAGGGCCTTCAAAAATATGATCGGTAGTCAGAAAATGATATGTGCAATTAATGCTGCTAGAATGCCTGGAAGTGCTACTTGGATGTTGGGCCTCTGTATGTGGCAGGCTGTGTAAAAGTCTCACACATGTGGTATCGCCATACTCAGGAGGAGTAGCAGAATGCATTTTGGAGTGTCATTTTTGCTATATATGTGCTATGTGTTAGAAATATCTTACAAATGGACAACTTTGTGTAAAAAAAAAAATGCATTTGAATTTTTTTCCACATTTTCCAAAACCTTCTGGAAAAAAATGAACTGTTCAAAAAACTCATAATGCTTCATAGATTATACATTGGGGTGCGTGCTTTCCAAAATGGAGTCATTTTGTCGACAATTCCATTGTCCTGGTGCTCCAGGGCATTCAAAAGTGTAATAGGTGGTTGAGAAAGGATATGTGCAATTTATGCTTGTAGAACACCTGAAAGTGCTACTTCAATGTTGGGCCTCTGTATGTGGCCAGGCTGTGTAAAAGTCCCACACATTTGGTATCGCCATACTCAGGAGGAGTAGCAAAATGTATTTTGGGGTGTAGTTGCAATTATGCATATGCGGTGTGAGAGAAATAACATGTTAATATGACCAGTTTAAGTAAAAAAAAAAAAAATAATTTTCCTAAGAATTATGGGAAGAAAATACAACTTCAAAAAACTCACCATGCCTCTTAGTAAATACCTTGGACTGTCTACTTTCCAAAAAGGGGTAATTTGGGGGTATTTGTACTTTCCTAGCTTGTTATTGTCTCAAGAAATGAGATCGGCCTTTAGTACATTAGGTGTGATCAGATGTGATCAATATTCAGTGATTGGCACCATAGTTTGTAGACTCTATGGGCCAGATTCAGATACAAAAATGTATCTTTCCGCCGGCGTAGCGTTTCCTCTTTACACTACGCCGCCGCAAATATTATGGGCAAGTGCCTTATTCAGAAAGCACTTTCTCCATAATATGTGGCGGGGTAGCGTAAAGTGCACGGCGTAAGGCCGCGCAATTCAAATTGCTGAAGTGGGGGCGTGATTCATGAAATGAATCATGAACCCACGTAATTGACGTTTTTTTTGGACGTTCCCAGTGCGCATGCGCAAAATCACGTCGCTTTTTCTCAATGTAAACGAACGTAACTAACGTCGAGCCCCATTCCCGAACGATTTACGCAAATGACGTAACCGACGTACAATTCGACGCGGTCCCGACTTCCATACTTAACATTGGCTGCGCCTGCTATAGCAGGGGTAACTTTACGCCGGTCTCACGCTTACGCAAACGATGTAAAATACGATGCGCCGTCGCAAGTACGCTCGTGAACCTGAGTAAATAGCTCATTTGGATAATTTACGCGCCACCTAGTGGCCAGCGTAAATATGCAACTTAAGATACGACGGTGTAAGCAAATTACGCCGCTCGTATCTTAGAAGAAAGCCAGTGTATCTTCTTTTCTGAATAGCAAAAAAAGATACGCCGGCTATTCTTAGTATTTACGCAGCGCATCTCTTGATACGCTGACGTAAATGCTTTCTGAATCTGGCCCTATAACTTTCACAAAGACCAAATAATATACCCTAATTTGGGTTATTTTTTACCAAAGATATTAGCAGTATAAATTTTGGCACAAATTTATGAAGAAAAATTACTTATTTGCAAAATTTCTATTTTTTTATTTTTTCGCAGTTTTTTTGCTTATAGCGCAAAAAAATTAAAAACCCAGTGGCGATTAAATACCACTAAAAGAAAGTTCTATTTGTGAGAATAAAATGATAAAAATTTGGTTTGGATACAGTGTAGCATGACTGAATAAGTGTCATTCAAAGTGTGAGAGCGCTGAAAGTTGAAAATTGGTCTGGGCGGGAAGGTGCATACAGTAAGTGAAACAGTGAAAAAATACTGCGCAGGTCTGATGTGAACCAAAAAATTGATTGGTAAAGAAATAAATGGGATAAGTGCTGCTGCAGCAAAAATGTCAGATAAACAAATGTAAAACAATATATATATGGTATGCTGCGCTGCTAGAAATTAATATATCAATGGTACATGATAAAAAGTACACATTAAGTGCAAAAAAAAAAGGAAGGTAAATGAATATATAAAATTCACAAGAGTCTTACTTGCCCCCCTGGACGTCCCATCATCAGTGGGATTGATTCTATTACGTCCAGGGTGGGCAAGTATATAGACCACTTCTTACAACCCTTAGTTCAACAAATGCCGTCTTATATAAAAGACACAAAACAGGTTATCAATTTACTATCCCAAATCCAGCCAGATGAAAGTATGTGGCTGGTGACAGCAGATGTAAGTTCACTCTATACTATCATCCCACACTACCTAGGGATATCTGCTGTTAAATACTATCTTGATGCACTCTCTGATCTGTCTAGGATGCAAAAAGATTTCTTGATTGAACTTCTTGAATATGCAGCCAGTCACAATTATTTCTGGTTCGATCACAATTTTTACCGACAAACAAGAGGTGTCGCTATGGGTGCTAAATATGCACCTAGTCTGGCCAATCTCTTCATGGCCAAATGGGAGGAGGATGTCGTCTATAATGACCTGAGCCACATATCAAAACTGTGGGCCAGGTACATTGACGACATCCTCCTCCTGTGGATTGGTACCAGACCTCAACTAGACAAATTTTTTTCTTTTCTGAATATGAACAATAGAGGCATTGTTTTAAACATTCGAAGCGAGTCAAGACTCTATCAACTTTCTAGATCTCACCATCTTAAAGAAAGGGGGAACATTTGAAACAAAAACTTACTTTAAAAAGACAGACAGAAACTCCTACATACCTATAGGAAGTTGCCATCATAATAACTGGCTGAAATCTGTTCCCAGAAGTCAATTTATCAGGATGAGAAGGAACTGTACCACTCTAGTTGACTATAAGGCACAAGCCAATATTCTTGCTAATAGACTACTAGAAAAAGGATATGATCAAAGAATGCTTGAAACCACCCTATTAGAAGTGGGTGAACTAGACCGCTCTCATTTGTTGGGTTGTAGTGATAAGAACAATCAAGCAGGACCTTTAGTCCCGTTCATCACCACATATTCCACTCAACACTATATGATCAAAAAGATTATAAAAAAAACACTGGCATATACTTGAGAATGATAGAGTCTTAAAAACATTCTTACCCCCAAACCCACAAGTGATTTTTAGGGGTGTACCCTCTTTGAGGGACAAAATAGCCCCCAATGTGGTGGAACCTCCAGTGAAAAAGGTTTCCTTTTTTCAAAGAGGTATTGTAGGTTACCATCAATGCCGGAGGTGCCAGGTTTGTACGTTAAACAAAATAAAAACGAAAAAAAACAACATCATTTTTTTCAACCAGCACTTCCAGGGAGCATAAGATTGAACCCTTTATAACATGTAGCTCTACTGGCATTGTATACCTGCTGCAATGTCCGTGTGGGAAACAGTATATTGGCAGGACCAAACGTACAATGCAAGTTCGCCTGGGGGAACACATTACTAACATCAGAGCAGGATTTTCTCAACATTCAGTGTCAGCTCATTATGATCAACATCACAGTCGAAACCCTGAAGGTACAATATTTTTGGGGATCGACAAATTTGATCCCCACTGGAGAGGTAGCTCCTTAGTTAGAGGACTCTCTAGACTTGAAATGTCCTGGATCTACCGAGTCCGGACATACCTACCTTACGGGTTGAATGTGGACACGGATGTCAATGCGTTTATAGACAATAGTTGATATCTATTCTTTCTTATTATTATTTCACTGTGAACCTGCTCTGATGTCTGGGTAGATCTGACAAAACGACTCCTTTTCCCGTCTTTTTAAGACATTGTGGCAATTTTCTATATTGCTACATTGTTTGGCCCAGATGGCCCATATTTTATTGAAATTTTTCATTTTAATTTATTGTTTCCAATGTGGATATATACGCTGTAAGTTGAGTCTATGGCCTTACAGTCAAATCCGGCACAGACACAATTTTTTCCTCTTTCCATATTGGTTACATTTACCTATTATTGAGTGTTTATTTAATTTTATTTTATTTTAAACACCATTATAGGGTAGTGCTGTATTTCTTCTGAGATGCACCATCTATATATAAACAAAAAACAATTTTTGTTTTAATATAAAATTAATTCCTTCTGTATCCCCTTTTTTCCCTCTCCAATATATATGGAATGATTGTCCCTATTTTTGTTGCTTTTTATATATATGGTTTAACCCCTATATATGCTTTTTCCCATATCTGTGGGTTAATGTATGGTGGTATAGTCGATCATGCTGGACGTATTCACCATGCAACTCTCATTTTCCATATTGCTGTTTTTTATATAATCTTTATATTTTTTATATTTTTATATATGCTCTTTATTTATGGTGGATTTTAACTTCAGTAGTTACTCTACCTTAGTTATAGCGATCTCTTGTTCAAAAAGGTTTATTGCTGCCTATGATCCTCGTATGTCAGTTTAGGGTAACCTTATCACATAGAGAGATCTTAGATTTTTAGGCACTGAACGTGCAAGTATATACTATTGGCAAGCGATCCCTCTTTAAAGATGGCCGATCGCCACTCGTGATCCCCAGACGTCAGAGGAGGGTGTTCCTAAGATGTTGCCAACGAATTAAAAGGTGGCGAGTCAGCACGCCGCTCGTGCCCCCTGGAGGAAGTCTGCTATTGGACGAAACGACGTAGGGAGGAACGGCGTGCTGACGTCACTTTTGTTTTCATCCTCACGACCATCCAAGGGAGGACGGGCGGAATGTGAGAGCCGGCCGGCTTACTATTTTTATGCTCCTAAAGATTCGACACTTGTAAGTGCAAATGAATTTTTCTTATTAAAATCTATTTAAATGGTACTACTCTATGTTGGCATCCCTTTTCTTTTTGGGCTATACATTGGGAGTTATTGCTTTCTGAGACACAGCCGCTTTGAGATTGGAACTGGACATCTACCTGGATACTTGCCTTAACAACCTAGCCTGATGTGGTGTTGACGCTTGTGATTATTTTTTATCTGGTAAGCAGATTCATAATAAGAGGTGGAGGTGAAGGCTTTCTTCTGTCCTGTGGAATCACAATCCTCATCTGGGATATTCCATTTAATTCACTGAAGTTGGGACTTTCTTTGGAGCTAATTATCAACACTTGATGAAATTTGTGATCACTGTCATTCATTTTAGTTTGTTTTTCTTATGTTTCACTAACATATAGTAGATCACTTGGTGTTGGTTTTTTATATATGCATACAGTAAGTGCCTGGTATGGAAGTGGATATTGTGACAGGAAGTCAGGTAATTCTGTGGGTGTTGTCACAGATGGGAGATACATTTCAGCCTTGTTTAGACAATACACCAATTACTACCAGGTGTCAGCTACAGAGGTAGCCAGAAAGGTTTAGGGCGTTGAAAAACTTCAGCTGTTCAGAATGAGGCAATTAAGGCCTCTATAAGTTATCCAAAGGATGACTACTGATTGCTGCATCCTGAGGCTTTTTGAGTTAAGGAGAGCAGTGAGAAAGACTTCTGAAGAGGTGAGGTGGTGTTGATTTTTCTGTGTGATAAAAATCAAAAAGACTATTGTTTCTCTGATGTATGACCTGCAGTGTCTGCCCAGCAGTAGGCTGTGCCAGACTCCATAGATAGGTTCCTGTGTGGTGAAGGTAGACGCCCAAGTGGCCAGGGTTTATTTTATGTTTTGTTTTGTTTATGCTGTTTGGATGCTTGCACTTGTTTCCAGCAATATGGAAGAATAAACCAAACTCTTTGTTTTCAACTGTTTTCGGCTGCCTCTCTGTATAGTTCAGTGTGTAGTGAACCCATCCAGGGGGTCACACACCCCCGCTACCGAGCTAACCCCTTACTATATATATACATATATATATACTGTATATTGTATAGGACGCCAGGGTTGGGTCCTGGATGGACGCTACATAGCTCAGATTTTTGAAGTTTGGGCCGGTTGAAACACAGGTTCAGGAGGTCACCCTGAAGGGGGTGAGAGGTTCCGGACAGATAAAATGGATCCAGAGAGGACGGGCTTAAAGTCCTCTCTGTCTTCTTTTAATGATATTTGGGGGTCCGGGATTTCGGAGGCTCTGAAGCGACAATTGGGAGGGAAGAGAGCCTCCCCTTCTGACCCCTGGCTTCAGGCACACCAGGGGTTAACCACCTCCAGGAAGTGAGTTAAAAGGAAAGGAAGTACTGACAGAGGGTAGAGTAGTTTGGAAGTGAAGCTGTGTCTGCAGGGAAGGACTGGAGGACTTCTTACTCAAACGTATGGGCTTTTCTTTTGGTTGTTTTTGCTGTGCTGAAGAAAGACTTTTCTAATTTATGCTGGAAACAAGCAGGACTTTTGTTGTGGCGTTTTCTGGTGCTGAAGAAAGCATTATTTTGTTTTGTTTTGATTGCCAATAAAGACCCTTTGCTTTACTGACACAGTTTACGCACTTGTCTCGCGGAGCTAAAGAACCCCCAAAGTTCACAACTGGTGTCGAATGTGGGCAAAGTGCATTTGCAGGCGCAAAAACCGTTTAAAAAACTGACATTTAAAGAGACGGTATACTTATGGCATGTCTTGGGTGAAGTCAGCCCAGACATTACAAACAGCACGCAAAGACATGGAAGAGGTCATTAAGGCTTTGGCGCAAGCCACCGTGACCCAGCAGCAAGCGTCAGCAGATGCCAACCGTCGCCATGAGGAAGCGATGGCTCAGCAGCAGGCCCTGGCACAGTCTATAGCTGCGCAGCAGGAAGACACGCGGCTGCTAGCCGCCCAGTTTACAGCCCAGCAGGAGTCCACTCAAGCACAGGTGGCTGCCTTGCAGGAGGCAGTACAGCGGCTGGCTCAGGGACAAGAGCAATCGGCCGTTGCCGTTAGCAACCCAGTGTCTGTTAGAGCCAGCCATTTCCTGCAAAAACTAACACCCAGCGATGACGTGGAAGCCTTTCTTACCACCTTTGAAAGGATAGCAGAGAGAGAAGCAGGGCCCGGGACCAATGGGCCGGCATTATCTCCCCTTTTCTCACTGGTGACCTGCAAAAGGCCTATTTTGACCTCCCAGCTGAGCACATCAGAGACTATGAACGTCTAAGAGCCGAGATCTTGGCCCGCCTGGGAGTGACCACAGCTGTCCGGGCTCAGAGGGTGCATCGCTGGTGGTAAAAACCTGACCGACCACCCAGGTCCCAAATGCATTAACTAATTCAGTTAGTTAAAAAATGTCTGCAGCCAGAAAAATTGTCAGGCCCACAAATGGTGGAAAGAGTGGTGATGGACTGGTACCTACGGTCCCTACCAGATGACCTACAGTGCTGGGTAAGCCATGGAATCCCTACCAACGCTGACCAGCTGGTCGAGCTGGTCGAACGGTACACCGTGGTGGAGGACCTGCTCGGACCTGCCAAGCGATGGGAACCCACGCCAAGAACACCCAGACCAGCCACCACCCCGAGGAGAGAAGCCTTGCCAGATGTAGGCGTCCGCAGGTCTACACCGACTGCCATAGAACCACGGAGGTCGGTTCCTGTGCCAAAGATGGGAGATATACAGTGTTGGCGATGTCGGTCCTGGGGGCATACCCGGGCACAGTGCCCGCTCCAGGAGGAGCCTATGGATTACGGGGCTGCCCGAAGAAGCTCTTTTTATGCGCAAAGAGCTAGTGCCACGCATCTTGACCTGGCGTCCAGACAGTTCGAGTGTGAAGTGTGGGTAAACCACCTTCCTGCCAGGGCTCTACTGGACTCTGGTAGCATGGTCACGCTGGTACATGCCAGGATACTTGGAAGGATTGGTCCAATAACTAAGACCCTACGGGTAGTGTGTATCCATGGGGACACCAAGGAGTACTCCTTGGTCCCAGTAACAGTGTCCTATGGCCAAACTTCCGTTACCCAGGAGGTTGGGGTGGTAAGTAGCCTCATACATGATATCATAGTAGGGCGGGACTGTCCAATATTTTTGGAACTATGGAACCAGGTACAGACGGGTCTGCCAGGAGAACTAAGGGCACTGAGTTTGGAAGGGACAGAGTCTGGGGAATCCGGGCCTGAAACCTCCCCAACACACCCCTCTAATGTGGAGAGACTTGTTAGTGATAATGACGTTGCAGGAAATCTTAGCTCTAATAATAATAGTCCTGTGTCCGGTCTGAAAACCGAGTTGACCTCTGAGGGGGGGGGGGGGGGGAGTCTCCCCATTACAAGTCATGCTGGGGGAGGATGACGAGGAGCTTGCCCTGGTTGAGGAGGGTGAGGGGGAAACATCCCAGAGGCCAGTGCATCCAGACCTGGACGTACCCAGGGGTGCGTTTGGCACCGCCCAGTTACAGGACCCTACCTTGGTCAACGCACAAGAACAGGTTTCTGTCATTGATGGGGCTTCACAAATACCAGATGCAGATCAGAGGTTTCCTCATTTTGCATTGAAGGGGGACCTGGTCTATCGTGTGGTTGAGAGCCGAGGGGAACCCATAGAGCAGTTGCTGGTCCCTCAACCGTATAGGCGGATGCTCCTTGACCTAGCCCACAACGACGCACTGGGAGGACACCTGGGGGCGGAGAAAACGGAGGTCAGGATAACCGACCGGTTTTACTGGCCAGGGGTGAAGGCTTAGGTTAAAAGATATTGTGAGTCGTGTCCTGTTTGCCAGTTAACTGCCCCAGTGCCCCGCTATAGAAACCCCCTAGTACCCTTGCCAATTATTGAGGTGCCATTTGAACGGATCACTATGGATCTTGTAGGACCCCTAGTAAAGTCAACAAGGGGGCACCAATACATATTGGTCATCCTAGACTACGCCACTAGATACCCAGAAGCAGTCCCGTTGAGAAAAACTTCCTCTAAGGCCATTGCCCGGGAGTTGTTTCAAATGTTCTCACGAACTGGGTTCCCCAAGGAAATATTAACAGATCAAGGCACCCCTTTTATGTCAAAGGTGATGGCGGACTTATGCAGGCTGTTTCAGATTAAGCAGTTGCGGACGTCCGTCTATCACCCACAGACCGATGGCCTAGTTGAGAGGTTTAACACTTTTGTTGTGGCATTTTTCTGGTGCTGAAGAAAGCATTATTTTGTTTTGTTTTGATTGCCAATAAAGACCCTTTGCTTTACTGACACGGTTTACGCACTTGTCTCGCGGAGCTAAAGAACCCCCAAAGTTCACAACATATATGTATATATATATATATATATATATAAATATATATATATATATATATATATATATATTTGCTCACTGCCAGATAGTTTTATATCCTGACAGAGCACACTGTACCGTTCTTTTAGAAAAACTAGCACTGTAAATACCGTTTCAGCGCTGTCTTCAGGCTGGTCATGTGACTCGCGGCTGGCTTCCATGGCTACTGCAGGAGAGACTGAGCGGCCATGTGATCTCCAAGGTTGATGTCAGAAGGTATACATTCATTGAAGCTGTACAGTGGCCGCAAGTCATGTGACCGGCCTGAAGACAGATCAAAAGCAGTATTTACAACACTAATTTTTCTATAAGAAAGGTACAGTGTGCTCTGACAGGCTCTAATAGAGAGACTGGCAGAGTTTGTGTTATATGGGTTAACAAACCCTTTGAAGTCAAGTGGGCATTCCACAATGTCCCTAACCACATCCAAGTTTATTAACCCCTAAATAAAAAAACAAAAAATAAGCAAAGCTGCTGGACTGTTTTTTGTCCCGAGAGCGCTGTGAAACCTGTGCAGGATGGGGGATCCCTTTGGCTCCTGCTCCTGCGGGGGTAGCGCTACAGATAGATGACACTGCAGATGAACATTACAAACCAAAGGTGCTGCAAGTCAGTTTACTCACTATCCTCAATGAAAAAACAAAATCAGTACCACTGGTCATTTTGAGGTCAGTGTGCAGAACCGCATTGTCCAATATTAACAAAAAATCTTTAAAAACCTAAGTCCTTTAAAAGTAACATAAATATTCAGGTTGTGCATAGAAATATTTTTATCCTGTTAATATACAGTCCCTAATAACGAATAATTTTAAAACATTAATGTGTGCTTTGACAAAGTATGGAGCAGAGTGCAGAAAAATATTGCTCCTAGTCAAAGCAATACCACTCCAAGAACTGTCAGCAGATCTTTACCAGTAGGTTGACACTGCAGGAATGAGTGGGATTGCATTGAACAGGGACACTGATTATGTAGCACTTTAAACGTCAATCTATTGAAAAATTCTGAAATTCTACAAATAACAACCGACACAGAGTGCATAATTGGTGTCATGTAGAGAAATAGAGGAAAAACTCATAAAGGTAAAGTTTTTTTGGAAAGTGGTTTTCATGTTTATTTTGGTACACAACTCCTAAATGCTTTAAAGCTGAGCTCCAGTTACATATACAACAAACTTTACTCTGGTTATGTGTTTAATACAGCTGGTATAATTGCTCAAATGTGTTTTTTTATAATGTGCAGTGATTTTAATGATGCTTAAATAAAAAGGAAAAAAAAGAAAAATTCCTTTAAATATTGTACCTTCTGGGTGTCTATAGTATGCCTGTGAAAACGTCTTTAAATAGCACAATCACCTGCCTGCCAGTAAATTAGGAAGAACTGATCTAGCTAAACTATACAGTGTATAAATATATGTACAACACCTGAGATGTATATATATCCTCTACACACTGTAACATTAACTGACTAGCCTGCCTGCCTGCCTGCTCTATCTACCTGCAAAAAATGACACTCTCTCTGTCTCTCTCTGTTCTCTCTAACCACAGCCTCAACACACTACACAAGGCAGGCGGCCTTTTATAATGTGGGGCGTGTACTAAACCCCCTGAGCCATAATTGGCCAAAGCCACCCAAAGCTTTATTTTCGGGGAAACACGGTAGGTTTTACAAATAATATAGTGCTTTTGGAAAAATGTCCTTTTCCTGTTGCCTTGGAACTTTGGGGTTCACAATTATGTAATTACCGGATTTTGCTTAATTCAGTTAATAGTAGTGTTTGCGATAAATTGTTTAGCATCTAAATCATTGCTGGTATTAGCTATTCTTAGACGGTTTTTAAATGTCTAAATTTGAACATTTGGCTGAAAGCAAAATATGTTCCCGGTACTACTGAAAATTGCTTATGCTTTGTCACGATTACAGAGAAAACGATTTCCAGCATTGCTGCCGGAAGCAGATCCGGTCGGCCTGTTGTGCCCCGTTCACTTGTGGGAGCTGATATGACACCTGTGATGACAGCAATCCATATTTCCTTATGTCATTATCAAGTTTTAGGCTTAAAGACCAGTTGCTATAGCAGTTGCAGGACTACCACCGACCAGCAGGAAATCTAGATGACACAGGCTCACCTGAGGCGCAGGGTCTAAGTACTAGCTAGTTTTCAGCAGAGCTTTTGATGGTGGAGATGGATTTAGCTGTATGCTAGTACCAGGTCGCGGTCCTCAGGTTTTCCCCACAAGGATGTGAGCAAGCCAGGGTCCAGTAGCGGATGAGCAGATAGGGATCAAACGGCAGCATGGTCAAAAAACAAGCCAAAAGGTTGGTAACGAGTTGCAGGTTTGGATCAGGCAGTAGAGAGGTCAAGAAACAAGCCAAGGGTTGATCACGAGTGGTAGCAAAATACAGATGGCAGCAGGGAAGACAAGAGCAAGGCGCTGGCTGAAAAGGCACATTAACCTGGCAAAGAGGAAGTGCTGAGACAAGACTTAAATAGGAAGTTCATGGGAGGAGCAGGGAGATTAAGATTCAACAGAAATCAAGATACAAGGCAGGGTTGTCCAATGGATCAGATAGGATTGTCCAATAGATCAGGCAGGGAGCTGTCCAGCATCCCAGCTAGCTCAGTGGGAAGAGTCAACGCCGGACACAGAAAAGGTCCCAGGTTCAAGCCCAAGTCCCTACACCTTAGCCCTCTCCACGCGGGCAGGTTATCAAGCAGCGTTGTCTTTATTGAGCTCCTTTGTAACTTTTCATACATTTTCCGAACATATTGTTTTATTGTTCTTGAATTCCTTAATGTCTTCTGGTTGCTCCTAATTCTCGTGTGGTAAAAACATTGGCTGGGGTGTCCTTTTTCTTGCGATTAGTTGGGAAACCTTTGTGCGTTCATTTTTTTATCAGTAAAATCTTCACTTTAAAGGTTACCGCAAGCACAATGTCATATCAGATAGGAGACTTCCCATTTCGGGTGAGATTTTGGGGGGTTCGGGTATTGGTCGTTTTTTTATTGGTTTGGTTATTGGTTTACTTTTATTTCTCTCAGATATTAAATTGTTTCCAGATTTTTTACACAAATTTCTGCGTAAAAGCAAAACCGATCAGGTGGGTCGTGGACAATGCATTACTATTCGCCCTATCTGTCAGTCTCCTATTTGCACCTTTTCACGCATTCACTATTTGCACCTTTTCTTCGATTTTTGTCCATAAGTTCTGAATTGAATACTCTTCTATTTAGTCATCAGAATGGTTCTCCATTGACTACGGTATATATCAATTTAATGCTGTTTTAAAAAAAAAATATGTTTTTTTTTTGCATCTTGACCACCTTCCCATCTAATCTCATTCATTTTGCATTGGGGCGGCTACGGAAGCAGCTAAGTCAGTATTCTCTCCCTAGGGTATTATGAATATTGGTAGGTGGAGAGCTAGTTGTTATAGTTCTTATGTAAGACCTAATTCTTCTTTCTGATTTCAGAATCGTTCAATATATGGATTATTGGTCATTCATACATATTTTGGACCCATCACAGAGCTGCACTTAGGAGATATGGTCTTTCGCTTGGACTTCCATTGTCACGTTTTAATGTTTATTAATGTTTTAATGTTTATTGGTACAGTAAGAGGGGGATGAAATGGAGCCATTTATGTTTAACGTTATCCTTGTTGCATGGGTCTTGGCCATTCCCTGATATTATTATTTTCCACTTGGCTGGAAATGATTTGCGATTTCAAAGAACTTTGGAAATTAAATCTTAAATTAAGTTAGATTTGTTATGTTTTCATACTGTTTTGCCTGAATGCATTTTAGTTCTTTCTGAGGTAGATCCTTGGTTAATATAGTTATCTCCCGAATTTAGACACATGGAAATAAAATCGTAAAAGGATAAATAGATCTGTAGCAAAATTCATGCCTTTTTTGAATGGCTTATCCTTTAGGCATGAAAATTTGGAAGGAGGCTTTCTGTGTTTTTATAGACCCGACAGGGTTCACTTGTCTGATATAGCGCTAGACATTTTTAACCTGAACTTGCAAACATGTATGGAGTTGGCCATGGCCAGGATGGGTGCCGGACTCATTGTGGATGAGTCCGGCTTGTGGGATTTTATTTTAAAGTATATATGCTTTAACTCGAGTTTACAATAGCTGAGTTAAGTTGGTAAAAGTTTATGGTTAATAAAATATGTTTTACAATGTATATTAATGCTTTCTTAAGCTTTGAAAATTATACTTCAACCTATAATGAAAGCCAGCAGCCTATTAACCACTTAAGGACCACCTAACACCGATATACGTCGGCAGAATGGCACGGCTGGGCATAGGCACGTACAGGTACGTCACCTTTAAGATCCCAGCCGTGGATCGCGTGACCGTGACCAAAGCTCCGTGACCGCGCCTGCGGGACCCACGGACCCGATTGCCGACGGTGTCCCACGATCGGTCACAGGAGCTGAAGAATGGGGAGAGGTGTGTGTAAACACACCTTCCCTGTTCTTCACTGTGGCAATGTCAGTGATCGTCTGTTTCCTGATAACAATTGGTCCCAAAAATGTGTCAAAATTGTCCAATGTGTCCGCCATGATGTCGTAGTCATGAAAAAAAAACGCTGATCACCGCCATTAGTAATAAAAAATTTCCTATTTTGTAAACGCTATACAGTTTGTGCAAGCCAATCGATAAAGGCTTATTGCGATTTTTTTTTTTTTTTTACCAAAAATAGGTAGAAGAATACGTATCGACCTAAACTGAAAAAAAATTATGTTTTTTTTTTACATCTTTTTGGGGGATGTTTATTATAGCAAAAATTCTAAATTGTCGCTCTATTTTTGTTTATAGAGCAAAAAATAAAAACCGCAGAGGTGATCAAATACGACCAGAAGAAAGCTATATTTGTGGGAAAAAAAGGACACCAATTTTGTTTGGGAGCCATGTCGCACGACCGAGCAATTGTCAATTAAGGCGACGCAGTGCCGAATCGCAAAAACTGGCCAGGTCGTTTACCTGCATAATGGTCCGGGTCTTAAGTGGTTAATCCACTTTTTTTTTTAGACCAGTTGGTTCTGCCTGGGGTCTCATCAGTGGTTTCAAAGCCTGGGCTATTTGAATTAATTAATTTAAGCTAAATGATATATATATATAGATACTGTATATATATATATATCTATATATATATATATATAGATATATATATCCATATATATATATAGATATATATATATATATATCTATATATATATATATATAGATATATATACACTGTACACTTTATCCACATGTTCACATCTATAATAAATAAATATAAATGCCTATAGTAAACCTGCAATAAAATCATATTTATTTATAATTATTATAACAAACCTCAGTAAGACAGCCCAGCAGGCAGTAGCTCAGCAAACATAGGAGGCTGGCATGCACATACACACTCTAGATTATCTGAAGTCAGCACCTGCCTGGGAAACCTTCCCTACCCTGCATAGCTCCAAACTGTCACTGATTTCAAGGGACTATCCGTGATTTGGAACAAAGTCCCTTTGTCCCTCTTTCCTCCTCATTTGTCCCTCGTTTTGGTCTGAGCTAAAAGTTTTTCCCTGTGCTAAAACTTTCATCCTATTTCTAAATTGCTGTATTTGTACACTTCAAAATCCAGTATACAGGAATAGCAGTGGTAAAGAAAACACTAAAACAATTGTTTTAAGAGATGTGGCAGGGGGATTGTCCTATGCCTACATACCTTTGCTAATAGGTGTCCCTCCTTTCCATCTCAAAAAGTTGGGAAGTACGCCAGTAGCAATGCTAACACTACATGCCAGTGCTCTGGGAATTTATTGTCATATATTCCTTTTTTGTAAGGCAAAGATTGAGTGCTGTATAATTTTTTGAGGTATTTTGGCCACTTCATAAAGCAGATGATTATTGGAAGTCTAAAAATTATAGAAAATACAGCAAAAATGTATGCAGTCTGGGCGAATACTGGTGACATTTGTCAAAAGAATCTTTTATAAATAGACCACAAAGTTGGTATGCAAATTTATTTGTATAGTGTCAATATTACCAGAGGAAATCAATTATTTTTATTCCATTCCATTTGTAAAAATGTGCCGGGACAGATGCTTTCAGTCAAAGGATACTATGCATATTATACATCTAAATATTAAAAAACAGCTTTTTTGTGAACATGTTAGTTATATTGCAGAATCTGCTTTACTAGTAACTACTGTATATGAGACATTTTAACAGCTTCCCCAGTCACCGCAATGTACCCCAGTTTAGCGGCACACACCCCCTGCTGATCTGTGCTGTGATTGGACACTGCACAAGTTTGTCAGCAGGTTACAGCCAATGATTTTGGCTGTATACCTGCCAATTGGCTGTGGTCAATCACCACCCTTGAGATATGTGTGTTTGGCTGGATTTCTCCCTGATATCAGTTACTGTTCAGACCTAAAAGCAAGGAGAAGACAGATCTGTAAGTAAAAGAAGCACACATACACTTGCATACACTTGTAAGGAACACCGGTAACCCCTTGATTGCCCCACTCCAAACCCTCCCCCTAGTGCCAGTTTGCTTGTCACACTATAAGTCGCTGATCGTCGTCATTACTAGTATAGTGTCTGTACGTATCTGTATCTTGATCATGTTTAGAACAAAACTAATGTCACCCAATAGTATAGAAACCCACAAAATGCAGTTTGGTCTTTACCAAAGACATGTAGCAGAATACATTTTGGCCTAAATTTATGAAGCAATTAGATTTTATTGAATACGTTTTATAACAGAAAGTGGAAAATATATTTTTTTCCCCAAAATGTTCAGTCTTTTTTCATTTATTAAATTTATTAAATTTAAATTTATTAAATTCATTTACAAAATTAAAGCTCTATTTGTGTGAAAAAAGAAACAAATTCATTTGGCTACAGTGTTGATTGACCAAGCTAATGTACCACAGTGCTGATTAGACATGTGCACAGAAAAAAAAATCGTTTTTTTTTGTTCCATTTCGTATGGTCCCGTCTGTTCGTTTCCGTTCGTTTTTCGTAAGACGCCCGTTTTCCCGTTCGTTCCCGTTCGTTTGTCGTACGACGTGATTTTTTCGTATTCCGATCGTTTCGTATTTCCGTTACCGTTTTATTTTTGTACATGCGGGATGATTCGTTATTCTGTTTAATTCATGTTCGTTTCTTGTTAGACAATAATTATCGTGAATTTTCGTCAATTTGCATTCTGTGTATCTTGAATGCTTTTCTTTTGTGTCAGTTGTATGTTCATTGTTCAATGACATCTATAACAAAAGAATTTCATTATGTATATTGAATGAATTCCTTTTTCTGTTATGTCTTTCAGAACCTGGGTCTTGCCCCAGGGAACATGTGTCGATGGAAAAAAGTCTTAAAAACGGTCGTTTTTTCAGGAGCAGGTTATTGTTGAAAAATGTCTTTCAGAACCCGGGTCTTGCCCCAGGGAACATGTATCAATGGAAAAAAAGTCTTAAAAGCGGTAGTTTTTTCAGGAGCAGGACTCCTGAAAAAACGACTGTTTTTAAAAAAAAAATTCCATTGATAGTAGTATCAATGGAAAAAAAGTTTTAAAAACGGTCGTTTCGTTTGTCCTGACCAGTGGCATGGGAGTGGGTGTTAGGACAGCAAGAGGAGAACCCTGCCAAGCAAATCTCCAGGAAGGACAGCCAGCTGGCTGGTTAGTGTTAGGCTGCGTACACACGACCAAATCTGTCTGCTGGAAACGGTCTGCCAGACCGTCCCAGCAGACAGATTCGATCGTGTGTACGGGCGAGCAGACGGATTTGGCCAGCCGACAGATTTGAAAGCATGCTTTCAAATCTGTCGGCTGGGAACCCGTCCGCCCGACATATCTGCTGGTTAGTACGCTAACCAGCAGACATGTCTTCTCGCACACGCGTCGAATGGATTCAACGCATGCGCGGAAGTGATTTACTTCCTGGTGCGGTGATGTGGCGGCGTCAACGTCACCGCCACGTCACCACGACGTCTGCCGGCGGGGATTTTGGTTTGATCGTGTGTACACGATCAAACCAATACGTCCCCAGCAGACAGATTTGTTCAAATCGGTCTGCCCGTGGTGCTGGAATCAGTAACCACTGTAGGGTAGCTGGGCACTAGGACTTTACTACACAAACAAGGGGCCCAGCTGTCCCTGCCTGTAAAGAGCATTTGCTAACAGTGTCAACTTGCCTACTAAAGTCAAGTGGACATCCCATATACCCCTATCCCCATCCCAGTTCAATATCCCTAAAAAGAAACAAACCTGCAAGGACTGTTTTCTGACTACAATGTGCTGTTGAAAATCCTGTGTGCCTGGCTGTGCAGGGTGAGAGATCCCTTATTCACCAGCGGCTCCTGCAGGGGAAGTGCTACATAATACTGTTGCAAAATTGTATTTTCTGATAGTTAGAGAGGGCAAATGTAATATTATTTTTGTCAGTGCTGTTTGTTCTAATGTTGTCAAATTTAATCCAACTAGAATGTGTTAACTATTACACATGTTATTCTATAAATGTCTCTAACAAATATAAGAAAGTACTGGATTCAAAATATTATAGGAACAATCAATCCTAAGAGAAAATACTCTAAGCACATTAGATCAGAAAAGAAAATACCCTAATGCCGCGTACACACGATCATTTTTTGTGATGAAAAAAAACGAAATTTTCTGTGAAGTAAAAAACGACGTTTTTAAAACGTCACTTTTCAAAGACAATTTTGCATACACACCATCGTTTTTTCACAAAAAGCGAGGTTACGTTCACCACTCTTTTCCATTGAAGCTCGCTTCATAACTAGCTTCTGGGCATGCGCGGGTTGAAAAACGTCGTTTTAAACGACGTTTTTGCTACACACAGTGACTTTTTGTGAAACAAACAACGACGTTTTGAAAAACGACACAAAAAATTCAAGCATGTTGGAATTTTTTTTTGGTCGTTTTTTTTAAGACAAAAAACGACGTTTTGCTCACACACGATCAATTTAAATGACGTTTTAAAAAACGTTTTTTTTTTCATCGCAAAAAACGACCGTGTGTACGCGGCATAAGAACATTCACTTTTTTCTCCATTCATGCACATCCAGAGCTATATGCACTGGATGCAAAATTCCAAAAATGAATATGCAAATGCTGGTTAGTTCACATATAATAAATGTACATGCAGTTTTCCTGGATGAATAATTTTTTATTTTTTTTATTTTTTTATAAACAGACACCCAAGTTACACTGAAGTATTATATCTGGTCCATTTATTTAATCAACTTATTTTAGCAGTGAAGTAAAAGTGTTCTTTTTTGTGCATTGATTGTATTTTTTGTCCTAGCAGGGAAGGAGAGCATTTAAGCTGCGGGGAATTTTGGAATACGGGGTTACTATGGCAACCTGCCACTTTGGTGCATAAAGGTGAGGGCATCTAACCAGGTTCCAGATTGCTTAATGTCTTTCAGCTCTGTATGGTATTTTAACACACTGGTACTGTAGCAAAAGTTTTGCTTGCCAAATAATATGGGTTTCAACACACAAATTCTGGACATAAAAATGTTAATGGATACATTCCTTGCAGCCTGGGTGAACTTCAAAGACAAACTGGGACAAGGTGGTTGAATACCGTGCACTGTGCACTTAAGCTGCTATAATGTTTATAGCTACTCTGAAAAAACACATATTTGGTTTGCAGTGGTAATGTAACCGTGTTCTTATTTACGCAGACACAGGTGCATACCCTTTTAACCCCTTTTCCAACCACTACCCGGGTTCCTGGACAAACCCAGGGAAGATAAATTTCTCTGCTTCCTTTCCTCAGCAACTCAGAGAAGCCACACCTGAAGAGGCAGAAGCAGCTGGACAAGGGATCTTCAGCCATCTTAGAGTAAGGTGACCAGATTTTTAAAATGAAATCCGGGGACATATTTTTTTCTTTACTAGTAATGGCGGCAATCAGCAACTCTCTGCCCGTCGCCGCCCTCACAGCCTGTCAAGTCTTACTCTCCGGGCCCTGGCTACTACTGGATGGGGAGCGGAGGAAGATCACTCCGCCAGGGAAGGCAAGGAGATAGGCAGGTGGCTGGCCAGGATTTGAGCCAAGGCAGAAGAACATGTGAGCGAAGCTGAATGGGCCATGCACCCGAAACTGAAGAAATAATCCCTCTGCTCCAACCAGCACATGGTCATCAGAAAGGGGCACAGATAATAGGAAAATTACAACCCCCCTTTACTAGTAGGCACGGCGGACCAGGGTGTGTAATTCAAATTTATTTTATTTTAATTCTGCACTGACTTTCTTTGAAATTGCCCCTGCCCCCTATTTAATCCAATCTGGGGACAAAACCAGGGACAGACTTGGTCCAGGGACAGTGTCCCCAATCAGGGGACTGTCCCCTGAAACTGGGGATGTCTGGTCACCCTATGTTAGAGGCCTTTGACGTTAAGAACCAGCATGCTGTGGAACATGGCTGACCTGAGTATGTGAACAGTTGTGCCAAACAGAGCTCCCACCGTTCATCCTCTTCAGAGCTTTTTTTCTCAGAAAATAGCTGCATAAACTCAACCATGACCCGTTCAGATTTCACAAACAGTAGAAGGGTCTTAAAGGGGCATTAAATACCAGGATTGCATTACATACAGAGTACAGAGTTCGGGGGTTACACACATAGTGCAGAGCTGTCACTTGTAAACACAGAAACCAGACTTCTGTGTTTACAAGGGATTGTGGTGAGCAGGCACCAAAGGGTCTGAGCCAGAGGTGGTGGCCCCAGTAGCTCTTAGCGCTCTCCCAGGACACAGAGAAGCCTAGTGCAGCCTAATCTAAGCCTGGTAAGACATCTGATCCTGGAGCTAAGGAAGGCTGTAGAGCCTTTTTTTTTTACCCTCAGAAATTGCCAGGCACACAAGGGCAATTTGATGACCCTGATTCAGTACCAGATACAAATAATAGATTTGCCATTTGCATCAGATTCTCCACCATAATAATGATAATATTGTAGCATGGTCTCTGTCCCTGTCCTCTGTCCCTGTCCAGTTTAATGAGAACTGTCCAGGCCAAAGATAGCTGACATCCTTCTGTATGTGGTGGGTTATGAGGCATAGTGGGTGCAAGATGGACAAAGTTATTGGATGTAAAAGAGGTTTTATTTCTCTTAGCAGTCCTTTTTGTATTTTGGGGAAAAGAGGGTTAGGGCCAGGACACTCTTAAGTAGCTGTAGATTCAATTGACAGACTCTGAGACTTCAATAGGAGGACATTCATGCAGGGAAAGGCCCCAGCAAGGTGCCACATCTGCCCATAGATCACCCAACTCCACCCGAATATATAGGCTCTCCCAGTAGGCCAAGGGAATTAAGAATAGGAAGAAGTGGCTTTAGTAAGGCAGGATTTACAAAACATTTGAGAACGTAGTACAGTTCGAGAGTCAAGAGCTGCATAATTTATTTAGAAGATAAAATACCTACTAGTATGCTAGTAAGTCTCAATCCACAGCTCAACTTGCTAAACACAACTGTTTTAAAGCTTATAATTGTGAGAATAGGCTGTGGCAAAAAAACACTCTCATAGTCGGTCGGAATGCACTTACGGTAAGGGCCCTAGGAATTTTCTGGCTGTTGAAACTTTTTTGCAACGATACCTTTATTCCGTTGTTTGCAGTGTAACGGGCCTACACCTAAATACCTTTTACCTCTGGGACATTCGCCCAGACCACTGCTGCCCCTTTTCCTGAATTACAAAGATAGGGAAATTGCTTTATGCCTGGGATGCTCCAACATCCCATTTAATAAGGCAAAAACATCCCTCTATCCTCATTTCTTCTTCAAGGTTCAATGAAAGAGCCATGTTTCTTGATGTGAAAATACATCTGCAACACTTGAATTTACAAAATTTCATGTTATACCCTGCTTGACTGAGAGTTGTAGCCAGAGGTGTATCCTGGCCTAGACCAACAAGGCCCAGGCCTAGGGCAGCACTTTGCAGGGGGGCAGCACGGAAAGAGTCCCCACCGGCTTGCACTACACTGTTAGGAAAATTAGTCTAGCGCTCCAATTAAGCGGTCGTGCTGCTTCTAGTATGTGGGCTGCCGGCATTCCGCAACTGTGGGGGGGGGGGCACTTCCAATTTTGACTGTTTTGTCATCCTGGACCACAAACCTTCCTCACTGTGCTATATGTTTCTGCTGCACCATCTACTTAAAGTAGAACTATAGGTAACACTTACCATCCCTGTCCCGTTGCAAAGATTTCCATTCACTTCCTGCTGTATGGGCAACCAAAAAGTAAGAGGAAATCTAAGTAAATTAAGGGAATCCATTGCCCCCCCCCCCCCCCCCCCAAGCCCTCAGAACTAGTGTCCTCACTCGAAAATTTCAGGGGGGGTCTTAAACACAGGGCATGGCCGTGACAGGAAGGGATGGGTCATATTTAAATTAGAAGGTGCACGAGTTTAGTCAGGCCTAGGGCAGCACAAAACCTAAATACACCTCTGGTTGTAGCCTAGGGTCAAACCCACTTGATTGATGTGGCCCCTGAGGCCTCCAACAGACTGGATGCAAATGAGCCCTATCTACCTGCCTAGCAATATGAGGAAGCTTATGTAAGGGATACAATCTAAATATGCAGTAATCCATACTGATATTTTTCTACACTTGGACATTTCCTTTTTGCCATGAATTGGGAATATTCTTCTTACACTCTTCCCACTATAGTTGACATGATGAATTTCTGCAGGATATGTTAGTTCTATTTCAACAAAGCTCTTGTTCTCCAGGGGTGAGCTAGTTGTTTGCCCTGGAGTTTTTTTTACTGGCTGCTTGGTCTCCAGTACACCTTAGATCAGGGGTGCCCAACCAGTGGCCCACGGAGCCCTCTGATGTGGCCCGCGACCTCCTGCTCTGGGATGGAATAAAATAGAATAGAATACTGTTATTAAAGGTAAGTTTATTATTAAAAGTGTAAATATGGGCATATCTGTTCTGCAGTGGTTACTGGCCTGCTTTCAAACTGATCAACAGGTGCAGAGCAGTGCACCTGCGGGTTACCTGCACTAAGCAACAGACTTCTATTACCTGGGAGTTTGGTGTGCTTTCTGAAAGTGCACCACACCTACAGGATATGATAGAAGTCTATGGCAAAGTGCAGCTAACCTGCAGGAAGGCTGCAGGTGAATTGTGCTGGACCCGTGAGGCGGGTAAACAACCATGCATCGGTGTGAAAGCAGCCTTAGGCCCCTTTCACACTACCAGGCTGACCAAATCTGACCCTCTCCATTTACCTATAAGGAGTGGAAGATGTAAATGTACTTGTGTCCGTTTACAAACGCCTACCTCCAATCCAATCCGCAAAAAAAAGAGAGAGAGAGTAGAGTTAGCTCTATAGAGCCAAGCGGGCTGCCATCCACTCACACCGCTCATTGTGGCCCACGACCGGTTACCAAGTCACTTAAGTGGCCCTTGATCTTCAAAAGGTCAAGATGGACTCACACTGTTTCCGCAATGTTTGTTCTTTTCTCTAACCTGTTTCTCCAAAATTGCTTAACTAAAGTGCCCTCTCGCCTCATCAGTATAGTGTATGGACGTACAGACAGAGGTGTAACTGGAGCCTTTAGGGCCACGGTTCGAAAACCCACAAACGACCCCCTGACCGCCAGGGCCCTTTCATTTGGTCCTGGGGACTTTTCCATTGGTCCCAGGGCCTGATTCTGGAGCCCTTTACAAGCCCTGGTTCTCACTGCTGTGACTTATCATGCAACTTGCGACACATAAACAAGCATGACAAGTCAAACATAGTAATAGCAATGGGTGCCAACTTAATCAATGCAACTTAAGTTCCAGCATAAAAAAAAAATGTTCCAGCTGTACTTTTCTGCAACTTTGGTGTGATTTGAGTGCCATAGACTGCAATGTTAAATCACAAAGTTGCAAAGAAATTGCAAGCAAGTCACATGACTTTGGGGTTGCAGCAGTGTGAACTGAGTTGTTCACACATACATATAAAGGTTCCTGGAAGACTCGAGCCCTTGATGGATGGGGGAAGGGATGGACAAGGTGAAAGGCAGGGAAAGGAAAAGGGAAGGGGGTAAACTGATGGGCCTCAAGAGAAACCCTAAATAGGTTGAGGGGGACCCCCGAAAAAGTCAATATCCTGATGGTGAGGAAGGAATTATGAACCACATCACTATAGCACCGCAAACAGTTCAAATATTGAAGTGTAGAGAGAGGAGTTTGTCCATATTTATTCCTGATATAAAAAAGGGATATATCATAATTTGGGACAGGATGAGATCATTAGACAGTCCTTGATACACCTGGTTGTTATAGATATTACCAGTAATGGCTTCCTGATGTATTGACACACTCTATGGTAACCTAGGTGTGCATCCTGTGTATGGATGTGTGATGGCATATAAAGATAATGCCGCGTACACCCGATCGGTTTGTCTGATGAAAACGGTCTGATGGACCGTCTTCATCAGATGAACCGATCGTGTGTGGGCCCCATCGTTTTTTTTCCCATCGGTGAAAAAACTTAGAACCTGTTTTTAAATGATCTGATGGTTAAAAAAACGGTAGAAAAAAAACGATAGTCTGTGGGGAAATCCATTAGTTAAAAATCAACTCATGCTCAGAATCAAGTCGACACATGCTTAGAAGCATTGAACTTCATTTTTCTCAGCACGTCGTTGTGTTTTACGTCACCGCGTTCTGACAGGATCGGTTTTCTAACTGATGGTGTGTAGGCAAGACACATGAAAGTCAGCTTCATCTGATATCTGATTAAAAAATCCATCAGACCGTTTTCATCAGATGAACCGATCGTGTGTCATAGACAGTTAGTAGTCAATCATACGATACCTTCCTTAACCTCCCTGGCGGTATGATTCTGTCTGGAATTACGTACCAAAAGCGGTACAATTATTTGCATGGAAGTTTGGCGTTTTATACTGTAGGCCTGCAATTCTTAGGAATAACTTGCTTAAATCTGTCCAAACAAGACATCCCGGGTATGATAAAGTTTGAAAAACAAAATCATAATTTTTTATATAATAAAAAACTATAAATAATTATAACAAATTATAATAAAAAATATTCAATAATGTAATCAACTCAAAAACACTGAAATTTGCTCAGTTGCAGAATTGTCGCTGTCATTATTTATTTTTTTTATGACAAATTTCCCCACAAATCGCTATCGCTCAATTCTGAAAGTAATTATAATTTATTATCGCTGTTTTCTAGCTGATCTAAAACCATTTTTGACATAAAGGGACACTTTTGGTTGTTATGGGCAATCTACAGTTTCCAGGCAGAAAGAACAGTTTTTATTATATAAAAGGACATGTAGGGCACAGGACAGACCACTAGGGACAAGGGGGGGGTGTATTTTTTACATACAGTACTGTAATCTATAAGATTACATTGTACTGTATGTAAAGTGTTTGTTTACCTTTTTAAATTTGGCGCCGTTCTCCGCTCCCGTGCGTCGTAACGTCGCAGGGAACGGAGATCGGCGGCACACGGGGACGCTGTGTGAATCGAGCGAGCACCCGCTCGCTCACACAGCGGGGATGCATCGCTGGATCCAGGAAGAAGGTAAGACAGCGCGCGCTGCAGGCTCTGCATGGCTACCCCGAGCGTGACTCGGGGATACCGATCTCTGCAAAAAAAAACACCCCGAGTCACGCTCGGGGATACCGCCAGGGAGGTTAAAGTATCAGTAAAGAAAAAAAAAATTGTTTTTAAATTACAAACATGTCAGGCCGCGTACACACGATGACACATGTCTGCTCAAACATGTCTGACGGACCGTTTCCAGCGGACATGTCTCATCGGATTTTGGTCTGATGGCGTGTACACACCATCGGACGAAAATCCCCTCTGGCTGAGGACGCAGTGACGTGGCGGTGACGTTGACGCCGCCACATCACCACTACAGGAAGTAAAATACTTCTACGCATGTGTCGAATCCATTCGACGCATGCGTGGACAGTTATGTCCGCTGGTGAGTGTACTAACCAGCGGACATATCCGACGGACATGTCTCCGGCGGACAAATTTCAAAGCATGCTTTGAAATTTGTCCGCTGGTAAAACATGTCCGCTAGCCCGTACACACTATCGGATTTGTCTGCTGAAACGGCCCATCGGGCCAGTTTCAGCAGATAAATTCGATCGTGTGTACGTGGCCTCATACTTACTGTCATGAACCTTGGAATACTGGGGGGTCTTCTGCTCTGTCTTAACCGCTTAACGCCCGCCGAACGACTATGTACGTCCACAGAATGGCACGTACAGGTAGATGGGCGTACATGTACGTCCCTGCCTTCTTGCTTACCTCTGGGAGCGATCCGGGACGAGGGGCGGCTGTTCATTTTTGTCCATCCCCTCATGATCGCTCCCAGCCAATCCCATGAGCCTCCGCCGCGTCACTTCCTCTGCCTGTATAATGTAAACACAGGCAGAGGAAGTGATGTCAGCTCTCCTCTCGGTGGTATTTTCAATCCGCCGAGAGGAGAGAAGACATCACAGTAAGTCGCACCAACACTACACTGACACCACACACATAGGCACACTTAACCCCTTCCGATCACCCCCCCCAGCCCCCTGTCACAATGTCACTGATTGCAGTGATCATATATTTACTGATCACTGCATTTAGTGTCAGTGTGACAGTTCGTGTGACAGGCAGTTAGTGTTAGGGGGGGTACGGGGCTACCCTGGACCTAATACAGGTTTAACCCCTTGATCACCACCCTAGTTAACCCTTTCACCCCCTATTGCCAGCGTCACTAAGCGATTGTTTTTTTTCTGATCGCTGTGTTAGTGTCGCTGTTGCCGCTAGGTAGCACATTTTTTTTTTACTAAGGACATGTGGCTGAATAAATTTTGTTTATTTGATTTTTCTTATAACAAAAAGTAAAAAATATTGTTTTTTTTTCAAAAATGTCGCTCTATTTTTGTTAATAGTGCACAAAATAAAAAATCGCAAAGGGAATCAAATACCATCAAAAGAAAGCTATATTTGTGGGAAGAAAAGGACGCAAATTTTGTTTGGGAGCCACGTCGCACGACCGCGCAATTGTCTGTTAAAGCGACGCAGTGCCGAATTGTAAAAACGCCTCTAGGCATTTAGCAGCATATTGGTCCGGGGCTCAAGTGGTTAAGGCTAACCCTCCCCTCCAGACGGCTCCATGGTCTGGAAAAAAAACATTGTTCTGCGTTTGACTTTTTATGTACTTTAATTACGCCCTGGGGCTTCTGTCTCATTACACATATCGGTCCTCCTACTCAAGCTATCGGACCAATCCCTGCTGACCCTGTTTCAAGTCCTCATTTGTATAGCCAAGAGGACCTAATTGAGAACTACAATGTACTTAATAATTGACCAGTAGAAAAGTGGTTGTTGGGGGGCAGGGTGTTCAAACTGCTCTGTATAAAAGTGTGTGTGCATCCAATAAAAGAGATTCCTGTTTTAACTTACATACAGCCTGCCTGGTGTTTGTTCTGAGCTAATACAAATGTATTTGAACGGCAAATAGCTGTAGTTCGAATACCGGAGCATCGGATGGCCGAACCATCAGACGTTGTGATCTGCAATCTGATTCAATAGTAGCAGAGGAGTGTCGAGAGAGTGTAACTGAGCGAGAAAGGGTCTCGTTACCTCCACTGTGCAGCTCGTTTTGCACAGTGTGTCCCTAAACCTGGTCTCTGGGGTCCATCGGCAGCTGTCTCGGCTCCCCCCCTCACAAGCTTTCTGCCTTCATGCGAGTGAGCTCGTATGGTGAAAAACTATTGCGGGTGTGCTCCTGTGATACAGTGGCAGCCATAGCCGCCGACTGTATCACTCTGCCCCGCAGCATCATTGGATGTTATTAGACATGTGCATTTCGTTTAGTTTCTAATTAGTTTTTTAACGATTTTCGTATTAACGAATTTTTAATTTCCGAATTTTCGGACTTCCGAAAATTTCGAATTTCCGAATTTTCGAACTTTCGGAATTCCGAAAATTCGAGTTTTTCAATTTTCGTTTTTCGTTTTTCCGAATTTTCGAATTTTCGGAATTCCGAAAATCCGAATTTTTCAATTTTCGGAATTCCGAAAATCCGAATTTTTCAATTTTCGTTTTTCGTTTTTCCGAATTTTCGGAATTCCGAAAATTCGAATTTTTCAATTTTCGTTTTTCCGAATTTTTCAATTTTCCGAATTTACGAATTTCGGATTTTCGTTTTTTACTTTCGATTTTTTTTTATTTTCGATTTTTTTAATTTTCATATTTTTTAATTTTCAAAATTCCGAATTTTCGATTTTTTCGAAATTTCGAATTATTCATTTTCTATTTTTCGAATATTCAAATTTTTCATTTTCGATTTTTTAAATTTTCAAATTTCGAATATTCGAATTTTCGAATCTTTATTTTTTTTATTTTTCGAAATTTCTAATTTTCGAATCTTTCATTTTCGAAATTTCGAATTTTCAAATTTTTCGAATTTTCAAATTTTTTATTTTTCGAATTTTTCATTTTCGAAAATGAAAAATTCGAAAAATTCGAAAAATGTGAAAATTTGAAAATTGGAATATTCGAAATTCTGAAAATCGAAAAATTCGAAAATTAAATAATTCGAAGATTCGAATTAGAGAATTCGAAAACTGAAAAAAATCGAAAATTCGAATTTTCCAATCTTCGAATTATTTAATTTTCGAAATTTCGAATTTTCGAAATTTCGAATTTTCTAATTTCGAAATCTCGAATTTCGAATTTTCAATTTTTTTTCACAAATAAAAATTTCGAAATTCTAAATTTTCGAAATTTTCGACTTTTTCAATTTTCGGAATTTCGAATATTCCAATTTTCAATTTTTTTATTTTTCGAATATTTCATTTTCGAAAATTAAAAATATGAAAATTCGAAAAATGTGAAAATTCGAAAATTCGAAATTTCAAAAATTTAAAATTCGAAAATTAAATAATTCGAAGATTCGAATTAGAGAATTCGAAAACTGAAAAAAATCGAAAATTCGAATTTTCGAAAATTCGAATTTTCGAATCTTCGAATTTTTTAATTTTCGAAATTTCGAATTTTCGAATCTTTATTTTTTTTATTTTTCGAAATTTCTAATTTTCGAATCTTTCATTTTCGAATTTTCAAATTTTTCGAATTTTCTAATTTTTTATTTTTCGCATTTTTCATTTTCGAAAATGAAAAATTCGAAAAATTCGAAAAATGTGAAAATTTGAAAATTGGAATATTCGAAATTCTGAAAATCGAAAAATTCGAAAATTAAATAATTCGAAGATTCGAATTAGAGAATTTGAAAACTGAAAAAAATCGAAAATTCGAATTTTCCAATCTTCAAATTATTTAATTTTCGAAATTTCGAATTTTCTAATTTCGAAATCTCGAATTTCGAATTTTCACATTTTTTTTCACAAATAAAAATTTCGAAATTCTAAATTTTCGAAATTTTCGACTTTTTCAATTTTCGGAATTTCGAATATTCCAATTTTCAATTTTTTTATTTTTCGAATATTTCATTTTCGAAAATTAAAAATATGAAAATTCGAAAAATGTGAAAATTCGAAATTCGAAATTTCAAAAATTTAAAATTCGAAAATTAAATATTTCGAAGATTCGAATTAGAGAATTCGAAAACTGAAAAAAATCGAAAATTCGAATTTTCGAATATTCGAATTATTTAATTTTCGAAATTTCGAATTTTCTAATTTCGAAATTTCGAATTTTCTAATTTCAAAATTCCGAATTTCGAATTTTCACATTTTATTTCACAAATAAAAAATTACAAAAATTCAAATATTCGAAATTTCGAAATTGTAACATTAAAAAATCTAAAGTTCGAAAATCTAAAATTCGAAAATGCTAATTCTAATTTTAGAATTTCCGAAAAAAAAATTGTTTTCATTTTCGTTTTTTTCGGAAATTTCGTTTTTTCCGTTTTATTCGTTTTTTGCTTTTTCGGAAATCCGAAAATTCCGAATTTTCGAATTTCCCGAATTTCTGAAAAAAGCAAAAAAACGAATAAAACGGAAAAAAATAATTTTCCGATTTTCCCGAATTTCCGAATTTCCGAAACAATAAAAAAAACGAATGAAACAAAAACGAAAAAATATTTTTTTTTCATTTCCCGAATTTCCGAATTTCCGAAAAAATAAAAAAACGAATGAAACAAAAACGAAAAAATTTTTTTTTTCATTTCCCGAATTTCCGAATTTCCGAAAAAAATAAAATAAAAAAAATAACATAAACGAAAAAAACTATTTTTTTGTCAGTGCACATGTCTAGATGTTATTGACAGCAGCGCCAGCCAATGGCTGCATTGCTTTCAATCCATCCAGTGTAACCAATCAACAGCTAGCCTGAAAACCGAGGAAGATGACGGGGCAAGCGCGGGACTTTTGAGGGATCAGTTAAGTAAAACGGGGGCTCGAGGGGTCGGTACTGTCAGATGTTTTTTCACCTTAATGCATACGACTATTACCTTTACAACCCCTTTAAGAAAGCATAAGTAAAAGGCACTTTTAGGTTATTGTTCATCCATCATCCAACCGTCCATCTATTCATGGAGAGCTCCTGTCGGTGCCCGTTTCTTGGCACAAACGTTTGTAAAGTGCATGGGTTATCCTTCAGATCAAAGTGCAGAACAAACCAATGTAATATGACTCATGGGTCTCCTTGATTTCTTGTGCCTGTCAAGGGCTCGCTTCCGGAACGCAATGAAAGGAAGGTGTCACGTGATGCTAGTGGCGTCAACGTGTTTCGCAAGTGTACTCACGTAGCTTTGTCTGGACATACGGGCGGGCCTCTGACAATTCCTTTTGATGGCTTCACACTGCAGAGGGTAACCACCCCATTTAAAAATATTAAAGGAGCAGAGTGCATTCTGGTGAAATGCCTAGTGATTGTTGGTTTTTCTCCTAAATTCAATTCTCAGGCAATGTTAATATATACATATTATGGAAAATATATAGATTAATAAGAGGAAGGGGAATGCAGTTTGCAGGGAAACACAGGAGTAGGGAAAGAGGAGGAAGGGAGGAAATACATAAAACCACATAGGGTAATACATACATGAAGGAGGACATTATATATCTGCTATAAACCATATGCACTAATTCAAACACACATATTTATGTATACATGTGTAGATGTAATTCTGCAGTAACACTATGCATACAATTACATACATAGCCATGCATCAACAATGTATGGCAGGCCTAATAATATGCATAGACAGATTTAGTCCAGGGGAGTCCAAATACACACAAAAACACATAAAAAACACATACAAAGACCACTTGTATCTAACTAACGTTTAAACGCCATGTAAGAGTCTCTTTTGAGTGTAGTGTAATCATAGCACATATGCTGGTGATGCATATGAATATGTTTAAAGTGTATAGAGTATATGTAAATGGAGTCCCATGGAACCGCTGTACATGAAACCACATACACATCCAAGCATCATCAATGTATGCCAGGCAAAATTGCATTTACAGACAGGGTCCAAGGGAGTCCAAAAATGCAGAAAAATATGTATCCAACAGTTATCTAAACCCCACCTTGAGATCTCCATTGTACAACAAGTAATTGTGTACTTTTGCAATGGTGTGTAAGATATCACCACACACTTGCCATGCATGTATACATGAAATACTTGTGATAGACATGGTATCAATATGTGGTGTACAGATCATGCATACACAGCCCCCAAAGAGATGGAATGAGATACATTTTTATGGCTCATGGAAGGCCTGGAAATGTAATTCCATGTTTAGGCCTATTGGCAGAAGTGATTTCAAATGGTATATCCACCATTTCTCTTTTTGCAATAAAATGCAATTAAAATCACCTCTTCTGGTTGGCAACTTCAATGTATATATTCCTTTTGATGGTCATGCCTTCCAATTTGCCTTCATGGTTTTGGGCGAAATGTTTGGCCATTGTTTTTTTTTAGGGTCTTTAGCTTTGATCTTGCGCATGTGTTCCCCTATTTGAATCCTTAAGGGGGGTTTGGTCTTGCCTATATACATTTTGCTGCAGGGGCATGTTATCATGTAGATCACTCTAGGCGAGGAGCAATTGACCAGATTCCTTATCTGCAATTCCCTTTCGTCGAGTGCATCACAAAATTGTTCACATCTGTCTACATAAGGACATATTTGACAGTGTCCATATGAGAAGATGCCCCTACTTCTAGGGTAATCTGACAACCAGGTAGTACTTCCATCTTTATTGTACTCCGATTTTATCAGTAGGTCATTTAGGTTCTTTGCTCTTCTGGCTACCATGTAAGGAGATGAACCTACCAATCCCGCTAGACTAGGGGTGCCGGTCAATATTCCCCAATGTTTTTGGAGAATACCACGTACAGCATTCCATTGTGCACCAAACTGGGTAATTACTCTAGTGGGACCCTGAATCTCTAATCTTGGTTTTTGTACCTTAGTGTCTTCAGTTTTAATCACCAGAAGATCCTCACAGATACGCATAGCTACTTTGGTTTTTGCTCTCTTCAATTGATTATGGGCATACCCACCTTCTCTGAATCGAGATCTTAAGCCAGCTTGGGTGATGGCTATCAGCCTGCAGGAGGGTGTTAACAGAGGTGTCCTTCCTAAAGGTGCAAGTGGAAATAGTATGGTCGGAGATAGAAATTCATAGATCTAGGAAAGAAATCCTGGTCTGGTCAAATGTGTAGGTCAGGTGGATGTTAAAATCATTAACATTCAGTTGTGCTATAAATGTGTGCAGGTCGGAGAGGGTACCGGTCCAAACCAGAAGCATGTCATCGATGTACCTTAACCATGAATGTACATAGTCAAGATTCATCTGCGACGTGAAAACCTGTTCCTCCTCCCATAGCCTGATATGTAAACAGGCATAGGCAGGAGCCCAGGTTTATGACTACATACAGTTTTTATTAACTAATAAATTACTCAATTTTTCATACATTGTATGCTGTGTCCCTCATTTGGTCCTCTGGTTCCTTACAGCCTTGTTAAGGGTACCCCCTTTTTTGTTTATATCCTGGAAGGACATCATTGAATAGAGAGCTCTTGTGGACCCACTTATTAATTTAAGGGGTCACCAAAGTCTGATAAACTGAGAACGGAGTGGTTTTTGAAAGGGGTGTTTTGTAGTTCACAGCTTATATTGGTACAGAAAAATTGGTTTATGACCACAACACAAATTGAATTAGAAAGCACTAGTTTAAGAGCAATGATATTTGAGAGACTTCTGGTAGAGCCTGATGAGCAGAAGGAGACCTCTCGTAAGACCAGGCATAAGGACCACTGGAGTTGCGACAGCAGCCACGAGAGCACGGCAAGGTAAGAGTGCCTACAAGATTCTCCATTGACAGTAGAGGAGAGTAGCTGACGAGTTGCAGGACCGGACTGGGTCACTGGGCAGCAGGTGACAGCCGGAACAACGGATGCAAGTATGCTGTGGATGCAGGGCAAAGTCACTGGAGCTACGCAGAGCTAGTAGGCAGAAGACTGGTGCAGGGTCTGTCAAGTCAGGTCATACATAGAGGATCAGATATCATGTAATGGCAGGCAGAAAATTGGTCAATGTTCAGGCATTGGTTGGCAACAGAAAATCAGGCAGATAACAGAAGTTACAAGGTCAAGACAAGCCAAGGTCTGGCGATAAGCAGTGTGGTCAGGAAGCCAGGTCAAAATTAGATCAAGTACAGGAGCAGGAACAGAACAGAGGATAAAGCTGCAGATCAGATACCACTGCCCTAGTGCAACTGCTGTCCTTATATAGGCCCATTTGCACCAATGTAATGGATAATGTGTGCGCATGTGCATCTGGCGAACATTCCTATGCCCAATTCCATGGCTACTCACAGGATTGCACCTGCCTGGTTACAGGACATTCCTGACAGAGACGTTTATAATAATGGACACTGTTTGAAGAAAGTTTGAAGAAACTAGGTAAAAGGTCCTCCTGGTGTCCCCTTAGCATGGGAAGAAAAGGAGCATGTTGCTTAGAATGTAGGAGCCACTTTGCTACTTTATCACCCCTTGTGGGATCCCAGTCCAGGTTCCATGGATAGGGACTTAGGCTGCTGTATAGACTAATTGATGAGAAGAAATGGCAAAAGGGAGTGAATGCATGCTTTATCCAAATAACATTGCTAAGCAAGGGATGGAGATGAGTTAGTGAGGATACAGTACAAAGGTCTAACATGCAGAGAAGCTCTCCGGAGGAGGTTTTATTGCTGTTGCTAATAACTACAGTACTAGTGTTGTGTGCATACACACACACACACAGCCAGTTGGAAAGTGTATGATATGGCAAGGGTGATGGAGGCCCTGGTAGTTAAGGAGCTTGGTGCTTAGGCTCCTTCTCTAGTGACCGGTTCCCCACATACTGGGGCCCACCTCGTGGCACAGGAGATCGTAGGATCTGAACCTGGTAGTCACTGAGGAAGATGTAGTGAGGCCTTGGGAGAAGAATAAGCATGTGATAAGTATAAGTGAGCTTCCCAGTATCCAAGTAAAACATATGGAGCCATGTCACTTGGTGTGAGGTGACAGGTTGCTGGGATGATGGAGTCTGGTACAAGCTCTGTGGTACCAGAAGTGCTGCACAACTTAAAGGGTCACTAAAGAAAAAAAAAAAAAAAGCTAAATAGCTTCCTTTACCTTACTGCAGTCCTGGTTTCATGTCCTCAATGTTTGTTTTTGCTTTGAAGTAGCTGTAATACTTCTCTGATCTCCACACTTCCTGCTGGTCTGGCTCCTTATGAAAAAACTTATGCTAGCTTTTCACTGTGGTCCATGATCAAAGAGGTGTGATTACTATGTGTCTAAAACTCCTCAGAACCAATCAGATTAATTTTAAAAACAAACATTGATCTGTATTTGTTTGTTTGCTGTTCTGTGTGTCTCTCTTCTTCACAGAAACATGAAACCATTTTTAAAACGAAACTAAACTGCAGGCACATTATATGATTGATTTGTATCTGTTTTTAATCATTTTTAAAAAGAATCAGTTAAGTATTATATCTCTATACCCTGTAAACAGTCATTTTAGCAAAAAAAAATTCCTTTAGTGATCCTTTAAGTGAGAGGAGTGTTCTGAGTGTAATGAGAAGCTGTGTCCGTAGGAGTAATCTTAGGTGTTGCAGAAGGTGGCCATGAATTGTAAATAGTTAGATGTATTCTTTCGGGGGAGCCTTGCTTTTAAGTTGGAGTGTCGCCTTACTCTGTATCAGTGTGAAAGTCGACCTCAGCCTGCCTCTAGGGGCATTAGCAAGAAGCTCCTTTTGGGTCCCGCACTTGGGCGCAGTAGGCCCTGCCCACACAAGGAATGAAGATAAAGGCTTCCTCTGTTAAAAAGTTATCCTGCACAACCTCAGCAATCAGAATGTAAGTGTACAGCACAGTCTATAGAAAAGTGCACTTATCCCCTATATTTAGCAAGGGGTTCTGTAACGATGCATTGATGATTAGTTTATTGTGACAATATGCAATTCTCCCACGTTCTGTGAAACAGAGGTCTGACCACAAAATTATTCGTCCAGTAGCTGATTCAGATTTGGAACATTACGTCCCCAGCCACACGTGCACTGTGCATTCTACGTCACCAAATCCTAGGGATAAGCCGAACACAACAGACCAAAAATTGGTACGAACATGCGATCACCGTTAAAGACTATAGGACACGAATGTGAAAAATCAAAAGTGCTAATTTTAAAGCCTCATTTGCAAGTTATTGCCATAAAAAGTGTTTGGGGACCCGGGTCCTGCCCCAGGGGACATGTATCAATGCAAAAAAATGTTTTCCAAACTGCACTTTCTTCAGGAGCAGTGATTTTAAGAATGCTTGAAGTAAAACAATAAAAATGAAATATTTCTTTAAATATTGTGGCTGGGGGTCCCCTTAGTCTGCCTTTTTATTGCCATAAAAAGTTTTTGGGGACCCGGTCCTGCCCCAGGGGACATGTATCAATGCAAAAAATAGTTTTTAAAACAGCTGTTTTTTTCAGGAGCAGAGATTTTTTTTAAGAATGCTTGAAGTAAAACAATAAAAATGAAATATTCCTTTAAATGTTGTGCCTGGAGGTCCCCTTAGTCCGCCTGTAAAGTAGCACATTTTTTTTCATGTTTAGAACAGTACTGCAGCAAAATTACATTTCTAAAGGGAAAAATGGCATTTAACCACTTTCAGCCCAAGGCCGTCAAATGATGTCCTTGACTTTCAGTGGGAATATCTGAATGATGCCTGCGGGTACAGGCATCATTCTAGCAGATCAGGTGCATGCTTTGGCCAAACATCAGTACGTTATGGGAGTTCTGCTGTGCTCAAATTTCCCACAAATGCCACATATTGTTTGAAGAACGTATAAGCATAAGAAGCACAACAGAGGCACAAAAGGGAAGTCCTATGACATCACTGCACACTTCCAAGTGAAACAAGCGTGGTGGCAACTGGGAGTTATATCCCAGCTGCGGAAGACAATCAAGCATGGACAGCATGGGAGAGGGAGTGGTGATGCTCCTAATATCGCATGAATGACCTTTCCTGGCACTAATTGACAAACATTATCTGAATGAAAAAATGTATAACATATAAGTGCAAGAACAATCATAGAAAGAAACATGATTTCCAAACATATGAGATAAGGAAGAAACAGGCAACACATTTTTTAGTGTTGTGTTGTAGTGAACTATAGAGTTAAAACAAAAAGGTAGAAATTAAACTCTGCGATACATATTAATTGATTGTTACATATATCTGTAATTTGAACTAACATGGCTACATTAATACATATATAAAAAATAGCACAAATGTTCCAAAAACACGGTGATGTTTTATTTAATCTTAAAAATATATATTCTAAATTATGGCTCTTAAAAGAAAAACGTGACAGTGTCCATTTAATGTTCGAATTTCACCGCAAGCTTTAAAGAGAGATGAAAGTGCTTCTGTAGCAAGCTACAAATATGGCTTTGTCCTTATTCTGTTTCATTAGCACATTTCAAGTGAATAATCATTCAGATGGAAACATTATACAGATGCTAAAAACGCTAGAAAAGTGAGCTAAAAAGAAGCATTTTTAGAACACAGGAGTCCTGTGTCTGTTCTGTAAAACTGGATTTTCATCACACATGCTTCTACCTTTGCTTTCAGTTTCCAATCTCATTTTATCTATTCTTTCTTGTTATGTCTCCCCTCTCCCTCTCTTCCATTTGTTCTTGCACAGAACAGTAGCTTTTCATCTTGCTGTGGCAGTGTCAGCAGTTGGTATCCCCTAACCAGCATGATGCTGCCAAGTTTCTTTCATTTACATGCAGATGTGGATGACTAAGAGAATTAAGCCTTGGAACTTGTCTTTCTATGAGGTCCTGCCAGCATGGAGCTAGCAAGGCAGAACTGATCAAAGAGCAATTTTAGACTGATGAATTAGAGGCTCCATTCTTATGCTAGAAATTTGAATATAGAGGATCACATCTTTTATTGTGATTGTTTCACATCAAGGCAATGGGCGTTATTTGCATAGGCTTGCCTCATCAGCCTTTACACTACCTGGGGAGCAGCAAGATCCTCTTGACAGAATTTAACTTTTTTTTCCTAGCAAAAAATGCCATGCTGATTTTTATATGTTAAACAAATTATACTGAAACCTAGGCACCATTTTAAGATTATGCTATAATGTATTTTAATAATTTTTTGCACGATCCTTAGCAGTTATTTTCTATGAGTAACGTAAATTAGAGGTACATTTAACATAACATCATTAGCATGTTCTGAAGCTTTGTAAGGTAAAACTGCTAGGTAAGGTCAGGCAACATTAGAAATTTACATAAATTCTTGGAAATAAACCATAGCATCTGCTATCTGCTATTTTATCAAAACAATTACCATACATATATCAAAGCATATGATTACTGTAATGCTGTTTTTTCTTATTTATTTTAGGTCTGGATGAATGTCAGTGAGCTGACACTGTTTCTGCTGGTGGCGGGCTGACTTCTATAATGGCTCACGGGTGGGGGGAGAGGTGATATAGTCACTAGTAGATGGCCAAAAACAGCACAGCACCAGACCCATGACTACAAATGCTTGAAATTGTGGCAAATATACATGGCATGTTGAATGGTTCTGCAGTTTATGCTCTTTAAAAGGAATGAATAGTGGTTTTGTGTGTGCAGTGGCGTAACCAGAGTTATGTGCGCCCGGGGCAGATTTTTTTTTTTCACCCCCCCCCGTATAATCATCCACTCTGTAGATGACCGACCCTGAAACTTGCTTGTTGTGCACTGAGATTGGGGCCTTTTTTATTTTATTTTTATCATTTTTGCAGCAGCAACTTTAAGGGGCAATTTATAAAAAAAATGTTCGGAGCTACCTGGAAAACTGCACGTACATTTGTTCACATGCGAATGGAGGCAACAATGGTGATGGCATTGGTGCCTGGTGGCAGCACGGAGATCTGAGTCTCCTCCTCTCTCCCCCAACTAGGTGCTGCTGGTGTGGTGGCGGTGCAGTGCCGAGTGTCAGTGACCGTCACTGACACTCGGCACCGCACCTCACCAGCAGCACCTAGTTGGGGGAGAGAGGAGGAGACTCAGACCTCCGTGCTGCCACCAGGCACCAATGCCATCACCATTGTTGCCTCCATTCGCATGTGAACAAATGTACATGCAGTTTTCCAGGTAGCTCCGAACATTTTTTTTTATAAATTGCCCCTTAAAGTTGCTGCTGCAAAAATTATAAAAATAAAATAAAAAAGGCCCAAATCTCAGTGCACAACAAGCAAAGTGTGCCCATAAAATATGATTAGATTAATAAAATATGAACCTAGCTTATCTTAAAAGTGGACACTGTCAGTAGAGGGTGTCAGTAGAGGGTGTCAGTAGAGGGTGTCAGTAGAGGGTGTCAGTGGGGCAGTGGACGGTGTCAGTGGACGGTGTCAGTAGAGGGTGTCAGTGGGGCAGTGGACGGTGTCAGTGGACGGTGTCAGTAGAGGATGTCAGTGGACGGTGTCAGTGGGGCAGTGGACAGTGTCAGTAGAGGGTGTCAGTGGGGCAGTGGACAGTGTCAGTAGAGGGTGTCAGTGGGGCAGTGGACGGTGTCAGTGGACGGTGTCAGTAGAGGGTGTCAGTGGGGCAATGGATGGTGTCAGTGGGGCAGTGGACGGTGTCAGTAGAGGGTGTCAGTGGGGCAGTGGACGGTGTCAGTAGAGGGTGTCAGTGGTGCAGTGGACGGTGTCAGTAGACCAGAGGACTTTTAATTGCCAAAAAAATAAAAATACAAGCAATCCACAAAAGAAAGAAGATATTAGATAAAGACTACTGGGTAAGCACAGGAGAATATAGTAAATATGCCAGGATGGGACTGCAGGGAGAAGTAGACTGATCTTTAATTAGCAGCCATGTCCCTGGAAAGAGCAGCATGACAAGTCCCACACTGGAGAGAGACTGTGAACTGATTTGCAGGAATGTAAAGACCCCTCAGCTCTGCACTCACCCATCTGTCGGTGTCCCCTTATCTCACACAGCAGGCTTTGTATTTGTTCTTCCCGCTGTCCAGACAGGTCACATGCTCGTCTAGCAGAGGGGAGAGGGGAAGAGTCCGAGGCTGTATCTCTGCATGGAGAAGGCAGTGGAGTGGTGTGTCTCTCCCCCTCACAGCACAGTCACTCCTGCAATGTGTCCACGAGGAATCCCGTACGGGTAGCAACCCTATGACCGGCGCGCTGGCAGTGAGGCTCACTGAGTGAGCACATGACCACATATGCCCAATCACAGGGCGGTGGCCTGGCCGTACTCTTGGGAGTCGGGACATTATGACTCCCAGTCTCCCACCATATTGATTAAAAAGTGACACGCACCGTGCGCACGGCACGGTCCCGGTCCGGACGCCCGGATTTCGCCCCCCACAATTTTTCGCCCGGTGCGTGAGCCCCCCCTGCCCCCCCCTCCGCTACGCCAGTGTGTGTGTGTGCCTATGATATACAGTGTATGTGTGTGTGCCTATGATATACAGTGTATGTGTGTGTGCCTATGATATACAAACTATGTGTGTGTGTGTGTATATATATATATATATATATATAATATGTATACTGTACCAGCCCTCAAAATTTCCACTCGCCAACTAGCATTTGGCGAGTGGATTTAAGCTGGGGGCGAGTGATGACAGGGCTACATGACCAATCTACCTCAAATCTGTGCCTACACTTAGAGTCCCGATGAGATTGGCGGCCGAAGAGGAAAGGTGCATGCTCGGGAAAAATAGTCTGGTGAGCCGCGCATAGCAGTACACAGGTGCTCTCCTCCTTACAATTCTCATTAAGCCATTGGACCTAACAGTATGACCTCTCTGAGCATGCCCCCCTCCCCCCGACCAATGTAGCTGGAGAGCAGAAAGTAATGAGTGAGGTGGAGGATTGGGAAAATTACCACTCCGGTGCAGCGCTCACTGAAAGTTGCCCTGACATGAAAGCGGTCTGCCCCCAGTGCCCTGTCCCATTTTGTTAAAGTTGTTGTTGGTAATTTTAAATTTTGTAACTTGATTCTGCATAAAACATTTAACAGTGTCATTCCATGAGATAATCTACGAGGGCGTGTTTACGGGTGCAATTAGGCGCAGGGCAGTGTATGAATCAGGTAGGGCAACTGGTGGCGTGTAACTCTTGAGGTCTGGCTAGTAGCTCAGGACTTGAAATTTGTGTGCCTGTACTGTACTGTATATACACTGAGCAAGATTATAAATACAGCACTTTTGTATTTGCCTATGATATACAGTGTATGTGTGTGCCTATGATATGCAGTGTATGTGTGTATATAAATATATATGTATATATATATATATATATATATGTATATATATATATACTATATATACACTAAGCAAAATTATAAACACAACACTTTTGTATTTGCCCCTATTTATTTTGAGCTGAACTTAAAGATCTATGGGCCAGATACACGTACATTGGCGCATATATAGACCGGCGTAGCGCATCTCCTTTACGTTAGACTGGCGCAATGTAGAGGCGCAAGTACCATATCCTCGTAGTATTTGCGCACAAATTTGCGCCGGCGTGACATAAATTCCGAGACGTAAGGCGGTGTAATTCAAATTGGAAAGGACGTGGGCGTGTTCCAATGAAATGAGCCGTTACCCCATGCAAATGAAGGGACGGCCGGATTGCGCATGCGCGCATAAGCAGGCTATGGTCAGCACCTCTCTGTGCATTCTCAGAACTCGGCTCGGCGCAATCAGTGAGATTGGAACTAGGCCCGGTCAACTTAGTGAGCTACGCACAGTGCTAAAATAGACCGAGAAACGCCCTTCCATTGCAAAAGTACATCCATTCGTTTCCCTTCCTACAGCACAGTGCTTTTGTTCTGTTGTTTGTTAGTGTTTGTTGGTTTGTGACGTGTCTGAGATTTTTGTTGAGTGTTTTGGAGAGTGATTTGAAGAGTGTTGTGTGAACATGAGTGAGAGGAAGAGAAAATTTAATTTTTTCTTGCGGGAGAAGGAAATTATTGTCAGGGCCATTACCCAATATGGGCGATTCCTGCATGGCCCGGAGAGTGCCAACACCACCCCGGCCAGGAAGAGTCAGATTTTGCAGGACATCGCCGACGAGGTAAATGCTTTGGGGGTGAGACCCAAACACACCAGGGGATACAAAAGAAGATCAATGATCTCTGTCGTGTGGTCCGTGGGAAGCTGGCCAAGATTGCAGCACATGGCAGGGGCACTGGAAGGGGCCCACCATGCACTGTTAGGCTGACTGAGGAGGAACGTGTGGTGGCCCAGTGCTTCAACAGGCAGCAAGTGGAGGGGCTGTCTGGCTTTGACTATTAAGGAGGCTGTGTGGACAGGTACGTTTTTTTTTTCTATCTGGTGTGTAGCATGTGTGGGAAGGGAGGGAATATGTGGCAAGTGTGTGGATCCTCCAACCTGTGAATGTTTTGTGTCATCCACAGATGTGCAGGAGGGTGCTGGGCCATCTGGCCTGTCCGCACCATCCTCGGGACAACAGTCTGAGGAAGACCCCCAGACAAGGCCGGAGTCCTCTGAGGAGGTTGAGGAGGAGGAGTTTGAGGAGGAGGTCATGTCAGGGAATAACTTTACGTTAATTTTGGAGGAGTCTTCCCCTACGGCTGGCAGCAGCCAGGCCTCCATCAGGGGTAGCCCCTCCCACTCCTCCCCCAACAGGGCTCCCCCCAAGGGGCTCCCCTTCTCCCTGGCCACAAGCCTCATCTGGAGGCAGGAAGGCGACTCACAAGACCAGGGGGGTGGCCGAGGTTCTGCCTGCAATTCTCAGAAGGGACCAGGCCCTTCAGACCTGCCATCTGGGACAGATCACCCAGAGTTTGGGGCAGATGGAGGAGAGCCTGTCCTCCATAAAGGATTCAGTTGGGGACATGGACTGCAACTCCCTGGCTCTGATCAATTGCCAAAATGAACTGCAGGCTACCACAGCAGGCGTTGATCAGGATGTGCGGGCCCTCAGTCAGGATGTGCGGTCCCTCATCCAGGCTATCCAGGTGTCATGATCGGTGTCATGACTTGGGTCGCCTGCTGGTGGCACTGTTCCCTCTGGTAACAGGGGTGCAGTTTTGGTGGCCACCAGAAGGTGTCTCCCAAGTTACAGCTGCACTGGTATATAAGCCCGCCCTGCACTTCAGTCCAGTGCTGCAGTATTTTGTCTGTTAAGCCCTGTTCCTGTCTGTCCTGATACCTGTCTGTTCTTGATCTGCTCCCTTTGACCTTGGCTTGTACTTCTGGACTTCGCTGCCATCTCCGATCCTTGACCCCGGCTTTGCCCCTGGACTTGCTTGTTTCTTATTCCTGCTGGTTGCATTCTGATTTATTGTACATATTTATGTTCACTAGTTTTGGTGGTTTTGAGGTTTATTGTATGTGTAGTTGACGTGCTTGTTTGTGGGTGTCCTGTTTTTTCACGTGTTCCTTGTCCTCAATAAATTCATATTGTTCACTTACCTTCTGCCTATTTCCTTAGTGCAGCCCACTGACCTGTCTTCTAGTATTGGGTGTCTGTGTAGACATTCCCCTGACACCAGGCCAATACGGCAACCCTCAATGATGGCCTGACCAGAATTGCCGTGAACTTGGAGGGCAGGCCACCAGGTGGGCAGAGACCAGGGGATGCTCCTCATTCCCCTGATTACCCCCCCATGAGTCTCCCCTGAGGGGCCGTGGCCGTGGCCGCCCCAGGCGTGGGTCACGCCAGCGGCTGTATTTTTTTGGGGGCTTTTCTGTGTTTTGTTTGCTGTGCATTTTTTTTTTTGCTGTGCATTTTTTTTTTGGCTGGGCTTTTTTTTTGGATTATAGTTTTTTTTCTGTTTGTGAATGATTTTTGAATGTGGGGGTGACATTTCTGCCAGAAAAGGGATCTCACCCTCATTTGTGGCGGAGAAGGGTTCCCCAGGATCAGAGAGAAGTGATCCCCAGGTCCGTGTGAATGGTGTATGAATGTACAGTGACATAATTGGAGCCGTGGCGTGGCGTGGCGTTGCTGCTCACAAGTCCTGCCTGGTGGGCTTGTGCTAATCCAATGTGATGAGGATGTGGTGTGTGTGATCTAGGGACCACAGTGGCTGCACTGCATGTGAGCGTTGTGTTGGGCTGGTGATGTCCTCTTGCAGGGTTGTGGTTAATTCCATAATGGCATGAGGGGTGAATCTAAAGATGCGATACACCTCAGAATCACTCATGCCAAAGATGTCTATGCGTGTGCGGTATATGCTCTCCCGTGCCCTCCTCCTTCTGCGCTCATCTAAAGTCAGTAGTATAGCTATGAGCAAGGATGCCCCTGGTATGTTGGCATACAGATTGTTGTCCTGCAAGTGTGGCTGCTTAGCTCGTCCCTAATGGTGTTGCTTTAGCTGACATGTAGACAGATTGTCCAAATTTAAAGCTGCTTTTATAAGGACTAACTGTAGACCGGACGTGCAGCTGATGCACACAGAGCGTAGCCTGCGCCGCACAAACTTACTTTTGTGGATCGCCTTATCTCCCTCATTTGCATATTTGCATAGCAAATAAATGGTGTGTCTAGCGCATTTTTGCGCACACGATGCACTGGTCTATCCAAATTACGTTGGTCGAAAAATTCTGGATTTCAGGCGTATTTGGGGATATGGCGCATAGATACGTAGGCACATATTTAGATATACGCCACGCATCTCGTGAAACGCCGGCTTAAGTGCTTTGTGGATCTGGCCCTATGACTTTTTTACACAAAAGGCCTATTTCTTTCAAATATTGTTCACAAATCTGTCTAAATCTGTGTTAAGGCCTGTACACACGATCAGACTTTTTGACAACAAATGTCCGATGGACCTATTTTTGCAGACTATCCGACCGCGTGTACGCTCCATCGGACAAACTTTTTCAGCAACAAATGTCCTAAGTCAGCTAATTCGATCGTGTGTACACAAGTCCATTGGACTAAAGTCCAAAGTACAAACACGCATGCTCATACACAAGGACCAGCCGGAAGCGTTCGGTCTTGTAAAACTAGCGTTCGTAATGGAGATATCACATTTGTGATGCGGCAAATTATGAAATCTCAAAATGCACCGCACATTCTCTTCTTCTTTATAATGTCTTAAAGCGGAATTCCACCCAAAAATGGAACTTCCGCTTTTTGGAACCCTCCCCCCCTCCGGTGTCACATTGTGGCACTTTTGAGGGGGAGGGGGGTGCAGATACCTGTAGAATACAGGTATTCGCACCCACTCCCACTCCACTTCCCAACCCCCCTGCTTTCTGGGAAACACACTGGTCTCAGGAGACAGCAGGGACCACTGGGAAGGCGCCGTGCTACTCGTGCATGCGCAGTAGGGATCCGGCAGTGAAGCCTGATCCCCTCACCGAGGATGACGGCGGGGCAGCAGAGAGACGAGGGATTGCTCGTCTTCTGCTGCCGGCATTGTGGGCGTGCTGTACATAAGTGATCATTTATTAAAAGTCAGCAGCTGCAGTATTTGTAGCTGCTGGCTTTTAATATATATTTTTTTAATTACCTCACTACACCACAACATAAATCTGTTTGGCTTGTAATTTGTATTTTTTTATGTTCAGTTTTATGTAATAAATCATTTTATGATACTACTTGTGTCAATACCTATACTTTCAGTACCGAGATAGTCCAACCAATCTTTTTCCCAGGTAACCATTTGTGAGTTGAGACAGTGTCAACACCTGCCACCATGGGTTTACTTGGATCAATCATTTAACCTCATTTTGGTGTCAAGTATCAGATGGCTGCAAGACTGAGCACAAGACAAACCATAATAGGTGGCTTCTAGCTCATAATCTGGTCACAATATAGGCCTCTATCTAAGCAGTATATGTCACTAACCACCGGTTACCCAAGTTTCACAAGTACCTTTTTTTCGTGGTTTGGCTTGCTTTCATCTCTCAACTATCGGAATGTTCCTACGGCCTGCGTGAAACTCCACTCTCAGAGCGTCATGATGCTGGGGCGTGACCAGATTCTCTATTCTGCATGCCACATACAAGAGGGAACATTCGGGAGGGATGACATGATGGCGGAATCACCGATAATGAGCAGGCCCTGTGGTAGTGGAGCTTATCGAAACCATAAGGCCACCCCCATGAGCAAGGGGGAGATGGTCCACATATTGGAGAACTATGACTACGACTGTAAGCTGCAGAACTATGAAAGGCCCAACAGCCGTAAAGATTCCAGAGAAGGTCATTGCGGTATTGGAGGGTGAATATTCGTTGCACCGAACAAAGGATTAAATCCGCAAACGCTGGTCGGATTTAAAGCACTGCGAGAACGACCAGATGGACTCCATCCATTGGATCATAAAAAAAGTAAACCAGTGTAATGGTCAGGGGTTAACGCTGTTTAGGATATTCCATTTCCCCAACCCAAGACAGCTTATCTGACACTCCACAATCCAGCAGACAGGACCCATTGGATTTCCCCCAGAATAACGAGACACAGCTCTGTTCTCTGGTTCCAAACAGATAGATCTTTTAATGGTAAAACTCAGGATTTTATATACAGTTAGAAGCCCCAAGAAACAATGGCTTAACTCCACCCACAACATGACACACAGAGCTCAATACACATTCCTTTAGATAATGACATTCAGATAATCTACATGAGCTAATTACTAGTCATTTACCCAGACATTCTGACTCTGCGATAAGCTATTCTCACCTGCTACACAATACACATTCCTTTGTAGACGTAATTGACATGCTAATCCACTACAGCTGAGAATTCAGACATCTGACCTTTTAGACTGCCAACCCCCAACACATCTATCATCAATAGACTTTCACACAATGAAATATCTTAGGAGCCAGACTCAATTAACACCTCAACAGTATGTGTCCCCACATGAATAAATACTGTCCTATTGACCTGTTGGGTTCAGAATAAACCACCTGTAATATTTTAAGATATCCTGCAATACATGCATTATCATTACTGTCTGATCTCATGTAATCCGAGATATAATTTCTCAGTCATCCTATGCCCCTCTTGGACATACGATGACCCTAGACAAAAGAGTAGAGTTGAGCGGAGACACCTGGATGTTCGGGTTCAACAGTGTAACGGAATGAACCGTGACAACCAGAGACTTTGGAACCATAAGAGATACTCCTGTGCCAACGGTACTAATAACTCCTGGGTCCACCATGTACCCTTTTGGGCGTAGGGTGGCTAATAAAATCATACTTCATGTATTACATGAGATGGGACATCATTGATACTTCATATTGCAGGATAGACTGGAATATTACAAGTGGTTCATGTTGACTCTATAAGTCAAAAGAATGACTCTTCAATGCTTAGCTGAGGCTATTGAAATGCTAAGTGAGGTCTGCTCCTGACAGACCTTCAAGATCACACTTCTCTCTTCAGATGTATTGAATTAGCATAAGGTTTGGCCGAACTTCGGAAAAAAGTCCGGGTTCGGGACCCGAACTTGACCCGAACTAACTAAAATGTCTCTAAAAAAGTAATGGAAAGGGCTAGAGGGCTGCAAATGGCAGCAACATGTTGGTAAGAGCATGGCAAGTACTCTGCAAACAAATGTGGATAGGGAAATAACTTAAAATAACATAAAATACATGAAAATAAAAATAAATAATATTGACCTAGGAGGACGAGGTCCATATGGAGTAGGACGTTGAAACACTGCAAACACTGGAGGAAAAACTGCAAAATATTTTATTTGCCCTAAATGGGTGTTTTTTGAATAGAACAATAGAAGAACACTAGCTAAAATGTTTATCTCACACGTACAGGTATGGAGAAAACACGGCGAACACTGGAGGAAACACTGCAAAATATATTTTTTTGCACCAAAATGGGTGTTTTTTGAATAGAACAATAGAAGAATACTAGCTAAAATGTTTATCTCACACGTACAGGTATGGAGAAAACACGGCAAACACTGGAGGAAACACTGCAAAATATTTTTTTTTGCCCTAAATGGGTGTTTTTTGAATAGCACAATAGAAGAACACTAGCTAAAGTGTTTATCTCACACGTACAGATATGGAGGAAACACTGCAATTTTTTTGCCCTAAATGGATGTTTTTTGAATAGCACAATAGAAGAAAAGTATCTTGCAAAGTATCTCACAGTAACATATGCAGTGCTGGTGTAATTCGATTTTAGAAGCAGGACAGACTTCTATATATTTCTCTCTCTACAAGCACAAGCAGGAACCTTTCCCTAAAGTATCTTGCAGAGTATCTCACAGTAACACATGCAGTGCTGGTGTAAATAGATTTTAGACGCAGGACAGACTCCTATATATTTCTCTCCCTACAAGCACAAGCAGGAACCTTCCCCTAAAGTATCTTGCAGAGTATCTCACAGTAACATATGCAGTGCTGGTGTAATTAGATTTCTGAAGCAGGACAGACTCCCATATATTTCTCTCCCTACAAGCACAAGCAGGAACCTTCCCCTAAAGTATCTTGCAGAGTATCTCACAGTAACATATGCAGTGCTGGTGTAATTAGATTAGATCCCATATATTTCTCTCCCTACAAGCACAAGCAGGAACCCTTCCCTAAAGTAACTATCTAATGCTATGTAGATCGCTGAGTAATGTGATTTCTGAAGCAGGACAGTCTGACTCCTATCTAATTCCCTCCCTCAGAAGAGCAGCAGCAGCAGCAGCCTTTCCATACCCTAACTAAAGCAGAGTGACGAGCTGTGCTGTGTGCCTCTAGCTTATATAGAGGCTGGGTCACATGCTGCACTGGCCAATCACAGCCATGCCATTAGTAGGCATGGCTGTGATGGGTTCTAGGTCACACGAGTAAAACAAATGGTGATTGGCTGCCCTGCAGCTCGCCATTACATTGCTGAACACCGAACTCGAACCCAAACTTACAGTAAATTGTTCGGGTTTGTGTACAAAAAAATCCAAAAGTCCGGTACGAACCCGAACTTTACAGTTTGGGTTCGCTCAACCCTACACAAGAGTCATTGGTGAAGCTGGCACAGGAGTACCCCGCATTCTTCAAAAGTCTCTGGGTATCACGGGCCATACAGTTACAACCAGATTATAACTAAAATCATTATGTAGATGTTGGAATTAGCTGTCTGTATATTTGGTTTATACAAGTAGATCTTCAAAAATAGACATAGGGCCAGATTCTCAAAAGAGATCCGACGGTGTATCTCAAGATACACCGTCGTATCTCTGTTTTTTGGCCCGGGTATCTATGCGTGTGATTCCTAGAATCACTTACGCAATACGCATAGATACAGCGTAGATCCGACAGTTGTAAGACAATTACACCGTCGGATCTTAGATGTAATTCTTCTCTGCCTGCTAGGTGGCGTTTACGTTGTTTTCTCATTTGACTATGCAAATGAGCCTGATACGCCGATTCCTGAATGTTTTTGCCCCGCCTCGTCGTCGTTTACATAGTTTCCGTAAACATAAGGTTACCCCTGCTATATGAGGGGTAACCTTACGTCAATCCGCCGTATGCCATGTTAAGTATGGCATCGGGACAGCGTCGTCTTTTTCCTTAGTTTACGTCATTTTACTAAGTCTCCGCGAATAGGGCTTTACGTCAATGACGCTCACGTGGGCTTCATTGATGTTTTCCGTCGTGAGCTGGAGCATGCACACTGGGCTATTTTTACGGCCGGCGCATGCGCAGTTCGATCGCTCCAGTAAGTTGCGGTGGCGTAGTGTAAATGGCATACGATTCACCGCCGCGGATTCTACGTGAATCATAATGTTTTCTCTAATCTAGGTATGAATATTTGTAAAGTTGAAGTAAAATTAAAATCAGATATGAACTATACATGTTTTTTTGGGGGGTACCCTTTTTTATGTAATTATTTTAAGTGTATTTTATTCTTTTAACAGGAAAAAGGAACAGACAAAGTCACCAGACAAGCCACCAGAGGGGACAAAGGGAGGCTTCCCTTGGCCGGGCCCCAACAGGGTAGACAACAGGTCCATCATGCCCCCCAAAATCGTAAGTGACAACTTCAACACACACTCATTTAGCCACTGACAGGGGTGTTTCTAGGTGGGACAAAGTCATCAGCGCAAGGTTGATCAACTAATTCAGCAAAAGGGATGCTAGGAACAGATGTCACTTGGGGTGGCTTCATGAATGTTGTATTGTTTATTTTTAGAGGAACGTGAGTGTGGTCAGCTCCCATATTTGGAGGACTGGGATCTAAGAGCTGGACACAGCACAGAGCCTCCACTGGACAGAACATCCCCTGATGCAAGACAGACAGAGGGTGGAAGAGTGCAACAAGTTGAAGAAACTAATTTTGAGCCTCTTGTTTGCCCAAATGTGTATACATGTCAAGTGTATTCAAATGTGTATACATGTAAAGTGATTAGATGTCCAAACCAAACACCCACACCACACAAAGCATGTAGTGCCTTGAACATTAGCCCGGAGAAGGAAGAGGTGGAAGGAGCTGGCAGTGTTGCTAGGTACCCTAGTTTTGTAGGTCCCACTAAACACATAAGTATTACGATGTTCATTTGGTTATTAATCTATTTTAAGAGTATTTCACTCACCTGTTTTTTCATTGGGCTACCGACACAATGCAAGTCAGTCATAAACTGAGCCCTTGAAACACGTCACGATTACACTTGAATAAGACCAACAACATATTTTCTTATATATTCTTCTTTCATTTTCACTTCCATTCAATTTTTTTAGTGTAGGTTTATATATTTTACATCATACAGGAATGTTTTCCTATGTTTAAATTGCTTTTCCATGCAATATGTATCATAGTCAATGTAGTGATCATTTTGTGATGGTTCCATGGGGTTTTAACTGGACAAAATCTATGCATACAAGATCAATTAAGATCTTGGTTTTTTTTTACATTCTACTGCCAACGGATCGAGGCATACACGTCTCTTTCTTCTTTTTCGTTTGTTCGTGCTTTGTCAAGGTGATTGGAAGAATGATACCCATTCATGCTTCGATACACACAGGCATATGCGCATAGATTTTGTCGAATATACATACTGATATGCTAGCTGTACCCAGGAAGCATACACTCCAACTTTATTTATTTTTAATTTGTTCATTTTTTATTTTTTGATCGTTAGATTTTCTTATGTTACATGTATTTATACACCAGTTATCTACACTTATTCAGACACACATATTGTCATATCTTTTTTTATAGTTTCACGCATTGTGATTTTACATTTCACAAACAAACTAATTACACAAATGCATTTTATTATAAATATTATGTTCCCTTATACTATTACAGTTCATCACTCGAGCACTTTCAAGAGCGTTCATTTACATGTATTAGCAATATTATTGTTCACATGTTCGGGTTGTATTGCTCTGCATACTCTTTTTGCACATTCTGAGCTCTTCTCTAGATTTTTACATCTATTCACACACACACACACACACATTCTCACTACACACTTTATGTTTACATCATTTTTGTATATATAGCATTTATTGCCTTTACAATGAGATCATGTGGGCTGGAATATATATATACACACAATAATGTTTGACTTACCACAAAGGATCATTGTCATAAAAACCTTTTCATTTTCTTGCTCATAGATATGTACTGATTTTATGTATATGTGCATTAGTTGCCTTTTTTTTTACACAGTCTTTATTTGACTCAGTCTTAATTTTATAATAATTTTTCATTTGTTTTTCAGTCTCTGTGTTTTTTATCTTATTCTGTCCACTCCCGCGTGTGATGACCACCGCTGTTGATTAATTGAACACAATTAGTGAGGGTTGATCATTGGTGGGGGGGATCATGTGATTATCGTTAATTTAGTGTATATATTTGGAGTATATTTTATTATTTTTTAGCTATGACTAAGCACTAGACCTCTTTGCAAAACACATCAGCTATATATATCCCACTGTTTGCTGTGTTTTATAGTGCTTTTATCCTTTTGCCCCAATAAAGGCTACCTTTAAGGTTATTTTTGGTGTACGGCTGTCCATATACCTTTTCTCCTGATTTGTACCCTAGTTTTGTAGACACAGGCACCAGGGCCAAGATTCCAGAGTAGTTGCAGTGTGTATATTCCTAGTAGTGTAGGTGTCTGAAGGGCAAGCAGGTTGAAAGCAATAATAGACTGGCTAGGTAAGTATTTTCCCAATTTGCCTAGAATAATAATGTGACCATAATTCACTATGTAGGGCCTCAGCCACTTGACCATCATTCCCATTAAATACTTTTTTCTCTTCTTCCAAGGCCACAAACTACCAAGATGCACTATTGGTTGTCTCCGTGCTGATATGCTGCAAGCATTGACTGAGAAAATAAAGGAGTCTGCCACTGGTTTGCAGAAACAAATCCAGGATTATGTAGACATGTTAGCCAAATTTTAACTAAATTCTGACCTTTAGTCAGTTGGATTTCCATTTTGTAAATAGCCCCTACTGTGACAACATGTGCTATCTCCCATCATGTGGTATCAATGGATGTGTTTTGGGGGATCAAACCCTTCCTATCACCTACTTTAGTTTTGAGGAAGGGGTTGCACCCCCAAAACGCGTACATTGATATCCCGTGGTGGGAGATAGCTCATGTTGACACACTGTGTTTTGTGGCTTTTGCAAATAACCTGTTTGTACCTACACACATTTTAGGCAGGGTATCATAAGAGACATTTAACAGTTATGCCTCTTCAAAATGTAGCTTTGAAAGGGGTGAGCTCATCCCTCCTGAGGAAGGCAAGATATTCACAAATTGAGAATAATAATATCCCATATGGCCTAAAAATTCAACAACTTGAACTTTGTAAGTTCCAGCGTTGGGGGATGTGAATGCTCTGCTTTCAAACATGCCTGTTTAGCCACTACAAATACTAAAGAAGGGCAAATATACATGCTATACACAAATAACGATGTTGGTTTGTTCAAAAACCATAAAACGCATATGTGAATGTGCTTGTAGTAAAAATACAGTAAAACCTTGGTTTGAGAGTAACTTGGTTTGAGAGTGTTTTGCAAGACAAGATCATTTTTTAATACAATTTGACTTGATATACAAGTAGCGTCATGTCTCAACTGGGTATAAAAGAAAAGAGAGGCGCCTCTAAGTGTAGCAATATGGTTACATTTAATGAAGGTACAACATGTAGCAACTCACATGGTTGATGAATAAAACATGCACATCTAAGTATGCAGGCATCCGAGGTAACGCTGACCACATAGAATGTCCTCCGCACTGCTACCGATGTCATTTCTTCCATGCTATGCTCCATGAGTGCTTCAAGCACTCACTTTCAGATCGCTCTACTACAGGGTAGTCTTCCCGGACACAATTGCAGACTAAGGTGTACGTTTATCAAACAGTGGTAATTTATCTAATTTCAGTTCTCAGCAGTTCTCAGAAAAAGATCTTCTCCTCTGGCACCCTGTTTATGAAGCGGTGAACATTTGTTCTCAGAATGAGATGAGATGAGAAGTTTTTCCTCTGAGAACACCTGAGATCTGAGTAGAAGAGGGAGGGCTGCCTGTGATCTCCTGAGAAACTTGTGTGATTACAGAGCAGCTGAGTTTTAAAAGTGAAACCAAAGTTAAAAAGGCTGTGTTATTACATGAAAATAATAAGCGCTTTTTTAACTTTTTTTACACACATTTTGGCGCATTCTTTAAATGTGTGTTGTGGCCCTTTTTAATTGCTAATTTTGGCATTATTTATATATATTTTGGCGTTTATTTTTAACATGCCATATTTTTTTAACACACATCTGGCCGTAGGTTTTTGTGCATTTTGGCACTTTTTTTATACACACATTTTGGCCCTTTAGGACACATTTTGGCACAGGTTATTATAAGATGCATTTTGGTGTGGTTTGTAATGCACACTTTAGCACTTCTTTTAGCATTTAGTTTGACACCTTTTTTAACATGCATTTTGATTTTCTTTTTATGCGCATTTTGGCAAAGCGCACATTTGCTAGTCACTTTTGGGATGCCATTAACAATTAATGACACCGCAAGCATATCATGCATTTTGCATGTGTTTCTGGAAGGCACTCCAAAATGCAGGTAAAGAAATGAGTCAAAATACATGTTAAAAAAGCACCAAGATATACATTAAAAATTTTCTAAAATGCATTTTAAAAAAACAAGCCGAAATGTTTGTTGAAAAAAAGCAGCAAAAAGTGTATCAAAAACAGTACCAAAATGCACATAAAAAAGGCCCAAAAAGCCAAATTTAAATTTTTTGGGGCATGGAGCATTGTGCATTTTTTCAATGCATTTTGGCAAGTTGCTAGAGTATTTGTCAAATGACAAAATGTGTGGCAAAATTCATGTTTGCTAACTGAATTTGGGGTGCCATTAAAAATGAATGGCGCCCAAAAACGCATTGCGTATTTTGACAGAATTTTAGAGCAATTTGGAATCGTGTAAAGAATTGCACAATTCTGCATTGCTCAGATGTGAATGGGTCCTAAAAGAAAATACATTATAACTATACTGTGTATGTGTGTAATATAATATCACATCTATACATACATAAACATATATAGTTATTATGTATATGAATCTTTAAGCTTGCTGTTGCTGATATTAAGAGGAAAGAAACTTCCTTCTTCACATTACAGCAGCTTCTCATCCATATTCTCAATCTCTGAGCTGGAGAATCTGGGACTGAGATATTTTACTGAGATAGCCAGTAAGATCCTCAGATCTCACCTTCATAAACTGGTCATCTGTGTAAAAGTGAATGACAGAAGGGTGTGTCTTGAGATGAGAAGTGAAAAACATGTTCTCCACTCCTCATCTCAGCTTCATAAACTGGCAAACCTGAGAAATCAGCCGTGATCATCAGGATCTCAGCTCTTCTCAGTTTGATAAACGTACACCTAACAGCGGTGAAAGCAAGCAATGCGGGGGATGGTCTATGTGGACAGCCTTACCCCAGATGCCTGCATACTTAGATGTGACTCTTTTAATTATCAACTATGCGAATTGGTAAATGTTGTACCTTCATTAAATGTAACCACATTGCTACAGTTAAAGGCACCTCTCTTCTCTTTTATACTCTGGATCTCCTGTTGGATTTTGCTTCTAATTCCCTTGTGGAGGTTGCCATTTGTGGATGGACATTTTATGGTTACACAGCCTGGTCACATTGCTATAATCTTTTTATATGGACTATAAACTGAAAGACCCAAGAATAAATGTTTGTGGAACGAATCATCTGAGTTTCCATTATTTCTTAAGGGTAAATTTGCTTTGCTATATGAGTTCCTTGGATTATAAGCATGTTTCCGGAATTAATTATGCTTGTACTCCAAGGTTTTACTGTATTTTTGCTAAACAACGTATGGCTTCTTATTTCAATGCTCAATACCAGTGTATTTGTAGTTGGTGTACATTGACATTGTAACATAAAGGCAGGTGCCCTGCTTCCGAATATAGGGACGCAGCAAGGACAAGAGGTGCTGAAAACAGGAGTCCGTCCTCCGGAGATAATTCCTAAAATCATTAGGATTATTCTCCTGGAGCTCCCGCAAAGAAAAGGCATATGACAAAATTGGTCACAATTAAGCAACCGATTTTTGGTCCAACAACTCCTCCTCCTCCTGTTCCTGGACGGGGCTAGAGTTAAAGCAAAAGCTCAAAGCCCATACATAGCATGCGCTCTTGCAGGATTGCGCACCATGGCTGGTTGACGAATGACTGTTCAGAAACAAACTGAAAAGCATGAAACTGAAAAGCGCAGATCAACACTGACCAAACTTCTACTAACTTGAGATTAGCAGAAGGAGCCCAAAGGGCGACACTGGAGAATTAAACTTCATCTTTTGAAGTGTCGAAAGTACGTTGAAACGTCACTACATTTGTGTTTGTTAGCTGAAAATTCCTACCATGTGTATGCATACCAAGTCCATGGTCAACGCCCATCGGAGCAAAATCCACGGAAAAGTCAGATGGAAGCCCGATCATGTGTATGAGGCTTAAGTGAGCACTTCTCCTTTGCCGAGATAATCCATCCACCTCACAAAGGTGGATGTAATGCCAAATTCTCTGAAACGCCTTTGGAGATGGCTTATGTTAGAGAAATTAACATTCAATTCAAGGGCAAGGGCAACAGGGTGGACATTCCTGAAGTCAGCATGCCAATTGCACGTTCCCTCAAAACTTGCGACATCAGTGGCATTGTGCTGTGTGATAAAAATGCACATTTTGGCCAGCCTAAGGCACACCTGTGCAATAATAATGCTGTCTAATCAGCATCTTGATATGCCACACTTGTGAGGTGGATGGATTATCTCAGCAAAGGAAAAGTGCTCACTAACACAGATTTAGCCTAGGTTCACATTGGAACGATTTGTCATGAGATTTGAGAGATCAAATCGCATGACAAGTCGCAGCCTATTGGAGGCAATGGCACTGTCCCACACCGATTTTGCGGCCATGCACCGATTTGCAAAAGTATTTCCTGCTCTACTCTTGCCAATTTCAGGTGTGACTTCAATAGACATCTGTGTATGAAGTGTGACAGGGTACATGACTCTATGTATGTCAGTGAGAGGTTGGAAAGGTCAGCTTTCCCTCTCTTGGAAAGGGTTAAGCCTGGCCCAACAGGTAAACCTTCTCTCTCTCCCTATTAATTAGCCTACACCTGATAGTGACTGGGGGAGAGTGAGAGCTCAGAGTGAGATCCAGTCTGCGCTAGATGGACAGACTGGAGACTGTCTGTATATCTGAGGAATAAGGTCTGTCAGAACCAATTATTTATATCGAAACTGTCGTTTTGTTTGTTTATACTGGAAGCCGGAATAGCGAATAGTTAGCCTCCTAAGTTGGAGTAGGCCTTTTTATTTGTATTATTTTTGTTGGATGCAATAAAGTCGTATTTATTGCTATTTCTGTTTAAAGACCAGTGACTTTGCTACATTGCATATATCGCTATTTCTGCTAAAAACCAAGCGACTTTGCCACAGAAGCCACACAGATGTCTATCAAGTAGCACCTGAAATCGCTCTGACTTTCCTACTTTGTAATCGCGCTACTTCAAGTGAAGTAGCACAATTTCAAAGTAGCATCAATGTGAATCAGGGCTTAGACAGATTTTTTGAACAGAAATAGGCCTTTTGTATACAAAGAAAAAGCCAAAGAGCAATGAAGCCATAAGTAGTCACAGATTGCTGCCCACAGTTAGGCCCCTTTCAACTTGGAACGGGAGGCACGGTGGCAGGTATAGCACCGCCAAAAATAGCGACGCTATACCGTCAGAATTGCGGTGCGGTATTAACCCCCACTATCGGCTGATAAAGGGTTAATACTGCCTGCAGAGGCGCATTGTGGGCGGTATTACCGCGGTTTACAATTGTTTTAAATGGGTGGTGAAGGAGCAGTATACATAGTCATACCACTCCTCTCACCACTCCAAAGATGATGCTGCACCTCAGGCTTTCACACTGAGAAGGCTGGGCAGGAGTTTTTCAGGCGGTATAGCAGCGCTATTTTTAGCGTTGTACCGCCTGAAAAACTCCTCAGTGTGAAAGGGGCCTTAGTATGCTGGTGCCAGGGATGGAAGCCTGTTGAAGAAACCGTCCAAGTGGGGACATCGCTGGATACTGGGGCAATGAGTGTCTTATTATTAGAAGTCATCAGCTACAGTTTTTGTAGCCGCAGACTTTTAATTTTTGAACAGATTACTAGATAACTGCTTTAACTGCTTTAAACCAATCTTCATCATCATTATCTTACCTGCCTCCATGTATACTTGCCTGCCTCCATGGAAACCCGCACATGCTCGAAATGACTTTGACGCATGCACGGTAGCTTCCAAGGCATAGGTAGGGTGAAGCAAGATGGCGGCGACGGCATCGAATGTGACGAGCGCATGCTCGTCGTAGACGATGACGTCACCGCTTTCGTGCCATTCAAAAGAACGGTGGTTCTTTTGAATCATACATCTGTACACTCGGCCAGCAAAAAAATCTTGCCAGGAATCCCAGCCGTGTGTACAGGGCTTAAGCCAGGAATTTGGTGGAATGGTGCACACACTGCTTTGTATATTCAGAAAGTTGATTCCCAAAGAGACTAGATATGCTGTTTTAGAAAAAATATTTCTCGCTATAAAGTGGGCCTTCATTCCCTCTGTCTTTATACTCACATTTCCAGATATTTGGCACCCAACATTCAAACAACATTTGATATCAGATTTGGCTCTGCGCTCCACAAGCGTTCCAGCCCTACTTCTGGTTTCCCTTTAGAGAACAGCTGGCTTCTAGACCCAGCGGAGTGGCCGTGAACACATTCAGCATGAGTGCTGTCTCACCAGACATGGAATTTAATGCGCCTGTTTTATACTACTAAATGTGAGTGGATTTTAAATCTTTTATTGAAAGATTCTTTTTTTTTTACAATCTGCGATTAGAGGCACCACCATATTTTTTCTCTTGGGAGCAGAGACAAGACCAAATACCATGCACAATGAGAGAGAGTAGCAGTGACTGGTCTTTATTACAGGAAGCGCCGGCACAGAGGCCATGTTTCACATTGGATTACTGCACTGATCTGGAAGAAATGCACAAAGTACACCAAGGTTTAAGTAAGAATATACGGTACAAGCCTCTTGTATCGAGACAAGATTCGACTATCCTGGAGCTCAGCTTTAAAGCAGATCTTGCACTCCAAAGCACCAAACTTAAATGCAAAGTCCACTTCAATTTTAAGATGGTATTTACATAAAATATTCGGAAAATGTGTTTGTGGTAATACTAAAGAAACAACAGATCTACACTGCATAGCATACATACACTGGCCCAGATTCACGTACATCTGCGCATTATTGGACCGGCGTAGCGCACCGCCTTTACGTTAGACTTGCGCAATGTAGCCGCGCAATCACCCTATTCTCGTCGCTTTTACGCAGAAAATAGCGCCTGCGCAACGTTATTTCTGAGGCGCAAGGCGGAGTAATACAAATTGGGAAGGACGTGGGCGTGTTACATTGAAATGAGCCGTGACCCCATGCAAATGAAGGGCCGGCCGGCTCGCGCATGCGCGCTTGAAGCAGACCATGTCGGCACCTCTCTGCGCATGCTCACAACTCGGGAACGGTGCAATCAGTGAAATTGGAAGTGAACTATGGCAAAATCATGAACTACGCAAACAGCATAAATACACACACAAACGCACTTCCATTGCAAAAGTACATCCCTTTGTATCCCTCCCTATACAGCAAGGTGACTGTTCCCCTCTGGCTGGCAGCAGCCAGCCATCCCTAAGGAGGAGCTCCTCCCCCAACATGGCTCCCCTCCCAGGGGCCTCCCCTTCTCCCCGGCCACAAGCATCAGCTGGAGGCAGGAAGGCGACCCAGAAGACCAGGGGGGTGGCCGATCTCCTGCCCGCCACTCTGAGAAGGGACCAGTTCCTCCAGACCCGCCATCTGGGACAGGTCAGCCAGACATTGGTGTGGATGGAGGGGAGCCTGTCCTCCATCAAGGATACGCTTGGGAACCTGGACTGCCACTCCCGGGCTTTCACAAACTGCCTTAAGGACCTGCAGACTACATCAGCAGGCGTTGGGCAGGATGTGAGGGCCCTTACCCTGGCTATCCAGGCCAACACGGCAACACTTGGTGCTGCCCTGGACAGAATAGCCGTGGCCTTGGAGGGCAGGCCGCCAGGTGGGCAGAGACCAGGGGCTGCTCCTCCTTCCCCAGTTTACCCCCTCCCCCATGAGTCTCCCCAGAGGAGCCGGGGCCGTGGCTGGGGGGCGCCCCAGGCGTGGCTCACGTCAAGGGCACAATTTTTTTTTCCCTTTTTTTTTTTTTTGCTGGAATTTTTTTGATTTTGCTGGTCTTTTTTTTTTTTTTTTTTTGGGTTGTGAATGCTGTTTGAATGTGGGGGTGACATTCCTGCCGGAAAAGGGGTGTCACCCTCAATTTTGGTGGAGAAGGGTTCCCCAGGACCAGGGAGAAGTGATCCCCAGGTCCGTGTGAATGGTGTATGAATGTACAGTGACATAATTGGAGCCTTGGCGTGGCGTTGCTGCTCACAAGTCCTGCATGGTGGACTGGTGCCAATCCAATTTGATGAGGATGTGGGGTGTGTGTGCTAGGGACCACAGTGGTGTGCATGCATGCATTCTCATTGTGCCATGGTTAATGTGTGTGTTTAACGTGCAAAGATGCCCAATGTGAGCTGTCTCCTGGCTGCTCTTCCCTCAGAAGACGGGGTAACCTCGGTTAGGGGGGGATTGTCTGGTTGGGGGGTCAGGTCATCACGTAGGTCAATCTGCAGCCCCTTTCTCACTACGAAGTTGTGCAGCAGGCAACAGGCACCGATGATATGGCACACAAAGTTTGGGGAATACAAGAGGGTACCCCCAGACTTATCCAGGCATCGGAAACGTGACTTCAGGAGGCCAAAGGTGCGCTCCACCACTGCACGTGTTTGGGCATGGGCTTAATTGTATCTTTCTTCTCCTGGGGTTTGGGGGTTCTGGAAAGGAGTCATGAGATGGGGTCCCAGTGGATATGCAGAGTCACCTGTAAGGGAAAAGACAGGAGGATGTTAGTCATGCATGTGCCCCTTGTGATGTGTGCATCATGGGGGGGGGTACAGTCATGCCTGCCACCCATGTCACTCACCAACCAGCCAGGTGTCCCCATACACGTTCTGTTCGAATTCCATTCGGATGGGGCTCTGATTGTATATGTAGATGTCATGGCTGGACCCTGGGTGTTTGGCACGGACGTGCCATATGAGGCCTTGGGCATCGACTATCACCTGTACGTTGATGGAATGCCAATGCTTCCGATTGCGGTATATGTCCTCTGTCTCCTGGGGGGGCTGGAGTGCCACATGTGTGCAATCAATGGCCCCCACGGTGCGTGGAAATCTGGCAATTCTGTAGAAATCTGTCATTGCCTTCAGCCGCAGGTCCTCAGTGGTGGGTTTGATGATTTGGTTGGCCATGCGTCTGAGGATTGCAGGGACAACCTGAGGATTGCAGGGACAACCTGGTGCACACATCTGCTCATGGAGGATTGTGACATCCCAGCCACCACTCCACTTGTACGCTGAAAAGGAAGGAAGGAGTGTTGCCATGACCTTGACCTGTGGCTGCACTGCATGTGAGCGGTGTGTTGGGCTGGTGATGTCCTCCTGCAAGGTTGTGGTTAATTCCAGCATGGCATGAGGGGTGAATCTGAAGATGTGATACACCTCAGAATCACTCATGCCAAAGAGGTCTATGTGTGTGCGGTATATCCTCTCCCGTGCCATCCTCCGTGCCCTCCTCCTTCTTTGCTCATCTAAAGTCAGTAGTATAGCAATGCGCCACGATGCCCCTGGCATGTTGGCATACAGATTGTTGTGCAACACGTGTGACTGCTGAGCTCCTCACTAACAGTGTTGCTTTATCTAACATGTAGACGTTTTTTCTCTTTTTAGACCAGCTTTTATATGGTCTAATTTTAGACAGGACATTTTGCTGTTGCGCACACTGCGTAGCCTGCGCTGCCCCAACGTTCTTTTGTGGATCCCCGTAAGTCCCTCATTAGCATATTTGACTAGCAAATCAATGGTCTGTCTAGCGCAGTTTTGCGCGGACGGATGCGCCTGTCTAACGAAATTACGCTGGACAAAAAAAAGTAGATTTATTGCGTATCTCGTTTTGGGGATGCCGTGCATCGAAATGCACGCGCACATTTAGACTTACGCCGCGCATCTCCTGTTACGCAGGCGTAATCATCTGTGAATCTGGGCCACTGTGTATATTCAGCAGTTGCTCAAAACAGCATAAGATGGCACTGTACAATTACACTAAGCCTTAGTGTATATACTGCATTCAAGTGCAAAAATAGTCTTAGGAAAATGGCCAGTCTTTTAAAATTTAAGTAATGATTACAAGAAAAAAAATTACAGAGAAATGCTTTACTAGTCAATCTTTGTGTATCAAGTTTAAAATAGGTAATGCACAAAATAAAACGAATAATGCATAATTTTTCTCTTTGCATTTTTGGTATTTGTTAAGCTAGAAATGCGCATTTAGATTTGCATGAATTTGACTGAAATACACTGCAAAACAAATATTTATACCCTACTGCCTAGTAGCTAATTCACATAACCAACCGTGGCAAGCCAAAAATATAAGTAGGTGTATTTTTGGGTAGGTGGTACTTCTTGTACTGCTTGTAAAGAAGTGTGGGTAATATTCAGAGCTGGAGGTTTTTCAAATCTCATATAGGTCAAGGTCACCCAAAACCTTATCACTTTCAGCAGTGGCGTAACCAGAGTTATGGGTGCCCGGGGCAGATTTTTTTTTTCGCCCCCCCCGCCGTATAATCATCCACTCTGTAGGTGACCGACCCTGAAACTTGCTTGTTGTGCACTGAGATTGGGGCCGTGCAGTGCCGTCACTGACACTCGGCACCGCACCACACCAGCAGCACCTATTTGGGGGAGAGAGGAGGAGACTCAGACCTCCGTGCTGCCACCAGGCACCAATGCCATCACCATTGTTGCCTCCATTCGCATGTGAACAAATGTACATGCAGTTTTCCAGGTAGCTTCGAACATTTTTTTTTTATAAATTGCCCCTTAAAGTTGCTGCTGCAAAAATTATAAAAATAAAATAAAGAAGGCCCAAATCTCAGTGCACAACAAGCAAAGTGTGCCCATAAAATATGATTAGATTAATAAAATATGAACCTAGCTTATCTTAAAAGTGGACACTGTCAGTCAGTGGGGCAGTGGACGGTGTCAGTAGAGGGTGTCAGTGGGGCAGTGGACGGTGTCAGTAGAGGGTGTCAGTGGGGCAGTGGACGGTGTCAGTGGACGGTGTCAGTGGGTCAGTGGACGGTGTCAGTGGGGCAATGGACGGTGTCAGTGGACGGTGTCAGTGGGGCAGTGGACGGTGTCAGTAGAGGGTGTCAGTGGGGCAGTGGACGGTGTCAGTAGACCAGAGGACTTTTAATTGCCAAAAAAATAAAAATACAAGCAATCCACAGAAGAAAGAAGATATTAGATAAAGACTACTGGGTAAGCACAGGAGAATATAGTAAATATGCCAGGATGGGACTGCAGGGAGAAGTAGACTGATCTTTAATTAGCAGCCATGTCCCTGGAAAGAGCAGCATGACAAGTCCCACACTGGAGAGAGACTGTGAACTGATTTGCAGGAATGTAAAGACCCCTCAGCTCTGCACTCACCCATCTGTCGGTGTCCCCTTATCTCACACAGCAGGCTTTGTATTTGTTCTTCCCGCTGTCCAGACAGGTCACATGCTCGTCTAGCAGAGGGGAGAGGGGAAGAGTCCGAGGCTGTATCTCTGCATGGAGAAGGCAGTGGAGTGGTGTGTCTCTCCCCCTCACAGCACAGTCACTCCTGCAATGTGTCCACGAGGAATCCCGTACGGGTAGCAACCCTATGACCGGCGCGCTGGCAGTGAGGCTCACTGAGTGAGCACATGACCACATATGCCCAATCACAGGGCGGTGGCCTGGCCGTACTCGCCTCGGGAGTCGGGACATTATGACTCCCAGTCTCCCACCATATTGATTAAAAAGTGACACGCACCGTGCGCACGGCACGGTCCCGGTCCGGACGCCGGGATTTCGCCCCCCACAATTTTTCGCCCGGTGCGTGAGCCCCCCCTGCCCCCCCCTCCGCTACGCCAGTGACTTTCAGTTTTTCACCTCTCTCTATTCTGATCCTCTGCAATTAACATCTTATTGTGCTTTAAGGCTCAGAAATGTATGGATATATACAGTGTTAACTTGTTGACGTTAACATCTGCTTTAGTAAGCATTTACAAAACATTTGACAACTTTAAAAGCTACATTTTTAAGTATTTAAAGCAACATTGAAACTACTCACAAAGGGAGCATAAACACAAGCATGATATTAATCCTGCCGCAAAATCTGGGTATTTTGCAGAATTACTATCATGCTCGTGTTTATGCTCCCTTTGTGAGCAGTTTCCCTTTTGACTTATCAAATGATTTACCAATACTGCACTTAGAGGCACTGGGCCAGATTCTCAGAAGAGATACGACGGTGTATCTCCAGATTCACCGTCGTATCTCTGTTTCTGAGCCCGGGTATCTATGCGACTGATTCTTAAAATCAGTTACGCATAGATACGGCGTAGATCCGACTGGTGTAAGTCACTTACACCGTCGGATTTTAAATGCAATAATACGCTGGCCGCTAGATGGCGTTCCCGTCGATTTCAGCATCGAATATGCAAATGAGCATGATACGCCGATTCCCGAACGAATTTGCGCGCCGTCGACGTAGTTTACGTAGTTTGTGTACGCGTAAGCTTACCCCTGCTATATGAGGGGTAACCTTGCGTAGGTCCGGCGTAAGCCATGTCAAGTATGACCGTCGGGACAGCGTCGTGTTTTTACGTCCTTTGCATAACTCGTGGCGAACAGGCCTGTACGTTAATTATGTTGCCGTCGTAATCACTGTATTTGCGGCATACTATGGAGCATGCGCAGTGGCCTACATTTAAGGCCGGCGCATGCGCAGTTCGTTCGACGCAGGGGCGCGCTTAATTTAAATACAGAACGCCCCCCTCCTTCCCTATTTGAATTACGCGGCCTTATGCCGTCCCATTTACGCTATGCCTACGCAAATTACGGAGCAAGTGCTTTGAGAATACAGCACTTGCCCGTAAAAACTGCGTAGGCGTAGCGTAAATGGGATACGCTATGCTACGTGGAAAATACGCAATTCTATGAGAATCTGGCCCACTGTGTTCTTTTGCTTTGTTGCATTTCAGAGACTGCTTCTAGCTCTTTACAATGGCTTCCTTTAGTGCTGGTACATGGATTCCTCTCTCTCTCTTCATCTGAGGCGGCGTACACACGACCGAGGTTCTCGCTGGAAACCAGCGAGAACCTCGCTGGAAGCTGCATTCCAGCGAGGACCTCGGCCGTGTGTACGCTCTCGGCGAGCTTCCCGTCGGGAAGCCCGTCGAGCAGAAATGGAGAGCACGCTCTTTATTTGCTCGACGGCCCGCCTGGATGAATGGCTGGTTGCCATTCCCGACGGGCGGGTCGCCGATTTCGACGGCCGGCAGAGAACCACGACGGGCAAAACGATGTGTTCTGCCCGTCGAGGTTCTCTGCCGTGTGTACACGGCCTTAGAGACTGTTGCTGTGGACTTTGTCTCTTTTATTGGGAGACTTTTTTTTAATCTCATTTACTTGATCTGTGTACACCTCCAGGGTCTCTCCTCAAATGAGCGCTGAGTTTATTTTTGAACATTGAGCTTCAGTCTGGGGTTGTTCAATATAGAAATTGGATTGCTGGTTGCTTTCAACAAACTTTTGGTGGACTTCGAATGACTTTAACCACTTGCCTACTCAGAGGCGTAACTAGGATCTTCAGGGCCCCGGTGCAAGAAACCATGAAGGGCCCCCCCATGGGCATTGCTAGGTCTATAAAAGATCTCGGGCTAGAGCCCATAGAAGTGTAGCAAGCAAGTAAAGAAAGTCATATGCTTGGGCGGGTATACACATGTATACAATATACGTTTGTGTGTGTGTGTGTATATGTATATATTGTCACATAACTGAGTGCAGATCCTCCTTGCATCAGGGTCACCAGAGAGACAATTCCTTACATAAGGGTGCCCAAAGAGCCTTCCCCACTAGAGAGCCCCCCTTACATCAGGGTACCCAGAGAGCTGTCACCTGTTAGTCAGTGTCCACTTGGGAGGGGAGACTGGCTTGGGGAGAGAGAGAGAGAGAGAGAGAGAGAGAGAGAGAGAGATGAAAGGGGGGGATGGGGGGAGAGAGAGAAAGAGAGAAAGAAAGAAAGAAAGATGGATGAAAGAAAGAGAGAAAGAAAGAAAGAAATGGATGAAAGGGGGGGATGGGGGGAGAGAGAGAAAGAGAGAAAGAAAGAGAGAAAAAGAGAGAAAGAAAGAGATGGATGAAAGAAAGAAAGAGAGAAAGAAAGAAAGAAATGGATGAAAGGGGGGGATGGGGGGAGAGAGAGAAAGAAAGAGAGAAAGAAAGAAAGAAAGAAAGAAAGAAAGAAAGAGATGGATGAAAGAAAGAAAGAAAGATGGATGAAAGGGGGGGATGGGGGGAGAGAGAGAAAGAGAGAAAGAAAGATGGATGAAAGAAAGAGAGAAAGAAAGAAAGATGGATGAAAGAAAGAGAGAAAGAAAGAAAGATGGATGAAAGAAAGAGAGAAAGATGGATGAAAGAAAGAAAGAAAGAAAGAGATGGATGAAAGAAAGAAAGAAAGAGATGGATGAAAGAAAGAAAGAAAGAAAGAAATGGATGAAAGGGGGGGGTGGGGGGAGAGAGAGAAAGAGAGAAAGAAAGAAATGGATGAAAGAAAGAAAGAAAGAAAAAGATGGATGAAAGGGGGGATGGGGGGAGAGAGAGAAAGAAAGAGAGAAAGAAAGAAAGAAAGAAAGAGAGAGAAAGAAAGAAAGAGAGAGAGAGAGAGAGAGAGAAATGGATGAAAGAGGAGGATGGGGGGAGAGAGAGAAAGAGAGAAAGAAAGAGAGAAAGAAAGAAAGAGATGGATGAAAGAAAGAAAGATGGATGAAAGGGGGGATGGGGGGAGAGAGAGAGAAAGAGAGAGAAAGAGAGAAAGAAAGAAAGAGATGGATGAAAGAAAGAAAGAAAGAAAGATGGATGAAAGGGGGGGATGGGGGGAGAGAGAGGATGAAAGAAAGAGAAGAAATAAAGAAAGATGGATGAAAGGGGGGGATGGGGGGAGGGGGGAGAGAGAAAGAAAGAGAGAAAGAAAGAAAGAAAGAAAGATGGATGAAAGGGGGGGATGGGGGGAGAGAAGAGAAAGAGAGAAAGAAAGAAAGAAAGATGGATGAAAGAAAGAGAGAAAGAAAGAAAAGAAAGAAATGGATGAAAGGGGGGGATGGGGGGAGAGAGAGAAAGAAAGAGAAGGAAAGATGGATGAAAGAAAGAAAGAAAGAAAGATGGGTGAAAGGGGGGGATGGATGGGGAGAGAGAGAAAGAGAGAAGGAAAGATGGATGAAAGAAAGAGAAAGAAAGAAAGATGGATGAAAGAAAGAGAGAAAGAGATGGATGAAAGAAAGAAAGAAAGAAAGAAAGAAATGGATGAAAGGGGGTGGGGGGGAGAGAGAGAAAGAGAGAAAGAAAGAAATGGATGAAAGAAAGAAAGAAAAGAGATGGATGAAAGGGGGATAGGGGAGAGAGAAAGAAAGAGAGAAAGAAAGAGATGGATGAAAGAAAGAAAGAAAGAAAGAGAAGAGAAAGAGAAGAAAAGAAAGAGAATGAAAGAAAGAGAGAAGAAAGGGAAAGATGGAGAGAGAGAAAGAGAAAAGAAAGAAAGAAAGAATGAAAAGAAAGAGAAAGAGAGAAATGAAAGAGTCATGAAAGAAAGAAAGAAAGAAAGATGAAAGGGGGGATGGAGAGAAAGAGAGAGAAGAGAAGAAGACAACCCTGAAAGAAAGAAATGGGGAAAAGAAAGAGGGGGGATGGGGGGAGAGAGAAAGAGAGAAGATCCCTCCCAGAGAGAGCCCTGAAAGAAAGAAAGAAAGAGAGAAAGAAAAAAAGATCCCTTTTTTTTTTTTCCCTCCCTCTCGAAAGATTCGAGAAGAAAGAAAGAATGGATGAAGAAAGAAAGAAAGAAATTCATGAAAGAAAGAAAGAATCTCTCTCTCCCTCTCGCCCTCCCTCATTGATGTCAAAGGGGCATGGGGGTCGCTCTCTGAGAGAGAGAAAAAAAGAAAGAAAGAAAGGAGAGGATCCCGAAAGAAAGAGATGATTGAAAGAGGGGAATGGGGGGAGAGAAGAGGTGAGCTCTCTCTCTTATGAAATTGACCCCCCAAGCAGCCTGCAGTCCTTCCAGTACCCCCTGTCCCAGCCCCTCAGGTAGTGTGTGTGTTGCACCCACCTCCAGACCATCCTTGTCCTCTGTCAGCCTAATGTTTCTTCTTGTTCTTGATGACAGGCACAGCTGGAGCAGACGTTGGGGAAGGTGTGCAGGCTCTGGGACTGGAGGATGTCACTGCTGGTCAGGTCTTCTCTCTCACTCCCTCTCGCGCTGTTCCTTCCAGTCAGCCTCCTGCTGCTCACGGGGCCCCCACTCTCTGTTGTTTTCAGATGCTGCTGCTGCTGCTGCTGCTGCTCTCCCCCTCAGATGCTGTGAACCTGTCTGTGCCTCTCTGGTATGTCAAGGGGCAGCCTCGGAGCTAAGCTGTGTTGGACCCCTGGAGACAGAGGCAGAGCAGTAGCGCGGAGGTCGGAGGAGGAAGTCAAATCCTCCCGCGCTTTCAGCTTTGAACACGGAGGGGGGGGGGGGGGCACTGCAGCCGTGATGTCACTGGTTGCTACACGCCAAGCGGCTCTAGCAACCAGTGGACAGAAGGTGGAGGTGGTTCTGCATGCAGGAGCCAGTGCTACCGCGGCTCAGACTCCTCCACTAAATTAATCATGGCATGACTGTATTGTCCAATGAAGGCACCCGGGAACTAGGGCCCCCCCCACAGCGGCAGAACGGCAGGGCCCAGTCGCAACTGCGACTGCAGCGATACTGAAAGTTCCGCCACTGCCACCTACACCCCCTTCCTGCCCAGACGAAATTTAAGCTTCCGGCACTGCGTCGCTTTAACTGACAATTGCGCGGTCGTGCGACGTGGCTCCCAAACAAAATTGGCGTCCTTTTTTTCCCACAAATAGAGCTTTCTTTTGGTGGTATTTGATCACCTCTGCGGTTTTTATTTTTTGCTCTATAAACAAAAATAGAGCGTCAATTTTGAAAAAAATGCAATATTTTTTACTTTTTGCTATAATAAATAACCCCAAAAATATCTAAAAAATATTTTTTTTACCTCAGTTTAGTCCGATACGTATTCTTCTACATATTTTTGGTAAAAAAAAAAAAATTAGCGTTTATCGATTGGTTTGCGCAAAATTTATAGTGATTACAAAATAGGGGATAGTTTATGGCATTTTTTTTTATTTATTTTTTTACTATTAATGGCGGCGATCTGCGATTTTTTTTTATTTTTTATTTATTTTATTGGGACTGCGACGTTATGGCGGACACTTCGGACACTTTTGTGACATTTTTGGGACCATTTACATTTATACAGTGAACAATCCTTTAAATATGCATTGATTACTGTGACTGGAAGTGAAGGGGTTAACCACTAGGGGGCGGGGAAGGGGTTAAATGTGTGTCCTATGAGTGTTCTAACTGTAGGGGGAGGGGGGGTGACTGGGGGAGGTGACCGATTGTGTCCCTATGTACAAGGGACACAACCGCTCTCCTCTCTCCCTGACAGGGACGTGCAGCTCTGTGTTTACATACAGAGCTCCACGTCCCCGCTCAGTTACTGAGCAATCGCGTGTGCCCGGCGGTGATCGTTGCCGCCGGGCACTCGCACGGGATCCCCGCAGAGCGGCGGGTGCGCTCGCGCGCCGCCGGCGGAGCGCGTGCGCCCACCCGCGGCTTTAAAGGGACATCACGTCATATGACGTGATGTCAGAACAATGGAGTCCTCCGCCCGCCGTCATTTGACGGTGGGCGGTGGACAGGTGGTTAAAGTCAATTTTTTTTGAAATAACAAAAATTTTATACTTGCCTGCTCTTTTGCAAAGGATTTGCACAGAGTGGCTGAGATCCTCTTCTTCTCGGGTCCCTCTTTGCTGCTCCTGGCCCCTCTCTCCTGCCGAGCTGCAGCTCGGAGTGTCAATTCAGACATGGAGCTGCGGTTCGGCCCCGCCCTCTCTCTTTCCTGATTGGCAAACTGACTTTGATATACAGCAATGGGAGTCAATGGTGCCGTTGCTGTGTCTTAGCCAATTAGGAGGGAGAGTCTCGGACGTCCGAGGGACTTGTTAACATTACTGGATGGTTAAGAATGGTAGGTATTAGAGGGGCTGCTGCACACAGTAGGCTTTTTCTTTTAATGCATACAATGCATTAAGATAGAAAACCTTCTGCCTTTAGTAAGCTTCCATACCAATTTACGCTTGCTAAAGCCATTAAAAAGTTGTTTAAAGTTTTACTCAGTATTGCAATAAGGATAAAGCGTTGGGTGACCACGTGGCAAATGAGGGTCAATATTGAAAAGTGTAAAGCAACGCACTTGGAGGCTAAAAATATGTTTTTAGTTACAGTGGAACCTTTGGATTGCGAGTAACGCGGTTAACAAGCGTTTTACAATACGAGCACTGTATTTCCTAAAATCCTAACTCAGTTTGTGAGTGTTGTCTCGCAAAACTAGCAGGATTCAGGCCAAAGCGTTTTTTTTATAACTCTCTATTTAGACAATTTTCGTACAGACAGGCATGGGAGAAAAAATATTTAGGCAATGACCAAGCAGATTCAGCTCAAACGGTGCATTGCTGCAGAAGAAAATTCTCGGTATCAAAAGATATGTTTCAGTATTTTGATCACCAGTAAAGGATGGCATCAATGTTCTCACCATCCAGTCCATACTTGTATACAGTACATATATGTGAACCATACACTGCAACAAAAAACTAATTAAAAAACAAAAAGGAAAACGGGTGGAGAGGAGAGGAGGACAAGAAGGGGGAAATATTAGCAGGTTATTGAATCATGCACTTGGAAGCTTGTTGTATGCAGAAAATACTTTACTTTCACGGAGGATTAGCAATGCATGTCTTACAGCATTAGGAAATATGACACAGAAAACCGGAATATACAAGTACATGCACTTAATATAGACAGAACATCCTGTTATTACTTTACCATAGAAAACACACTATAACACTGCAGTGCCACCTGCTGGGTAGACGGGTATAATGTGTGTGTGTGTATATATATATATATATATATATATATATATATATATATATATATATATATATATATATATATATATATAGCCAGTTTATATAAGTGACTTTACATTGCATGCTGTTGTTCTTTTCCAACACCCCTTCTCAACAGCATGAGCTTTGTCAAATTATATTCAACTTTTTCTGGAAATAACTATGATGTTCCTTAAAGGCTTGGTGAATGCATCAGCAGTCATCTCCTCTGATGGCATTATTGAATTTCAATAACACCTTGCTCTCAATTGTCCCTTAGTAGGTTATGTATTTGGTCCTAGGATTGACCCTTTCTGATTGTGTAAGCTTTATACATCCCTGGTTGTCTTCATAGTAATTGGTTTTGACATGTCTATCCCAATGTCTGCAAAAAGTTGACTAATTCATATTGCTTCTTGACAAGCATGTGCTGCTGCAATGTACTCTGCTTCAGGTGAAGATAGGGCAACAGTGTTTTGCTTTTGACTAGACGAACTTATGGTTCTTTCCCCATACTGGAAGATGAATCCACTTGTGGATTTTCAGTCTGCGCAGTCCCCGGCCCAATCAATATCCACATATCCAATGTTGCTGGTAACCGTAACTTCATCTGAATTGTTCCTTTGAGGATGTCAGAACATTTGAGGTTAAAACAATATACATATAGGTCTTTATATTATGCATGTTATGTATTTTTCATATTTTTCCTATTCATGTATATTATGAACAATAGAGAAAGAATTTTGGGCCAGATTCACAGAGCGATTACGCCGGCGTTACAGGAGATGCGCGGCGTAAGTCTAATTGTGCGTTTTCGATGCACGGCATCCCCAAAACGAGATACGCAAGAAATCTACTTTTTTTTTGTCCAGCGTAATTTCGTTAGACCGGCGCATCCGTCTGCGCAAAACTGCGCTAGACACACCATTGATTTGCTATTCAAATATGCAAATGAGGGAGTTATGGGGATCCACAAAAGAACATTGTTGCAGCGCAGGCTACGCGCTGTGCGCAACAGCTGCACGTCCTGTCTAAAATTAGACCATATAAAAGGTGGTATAAAATTTGACAATCCGTCTACATGTCAGCTAAAGCAACACTGTTAGTGAGGAGCTGAGCAGTCACACTTGCTGGCCAACAAACTTTATGCCAAGATGCCTGGGGCATCCTTGCTTATAGCTATACTAATGACTTTAGAGGAGCAAAGAAGGAGGAGGGCTCGGAGGAGGGCATGGAGGAGGGCACGGGAGAGGATATACCGCACCCGCATAGACCTCTTTGGCATGAGTGATTCTGAGATGTATCGCATCTTCAGATTCACCCCTCATGCCATCCTGGAATTAACCATAACCCTGCAGGATGACATCACCAGCCGAACACACCGCTCACATGCAGGAACCCCCAAACCCCAGGAGAGGAAAGATACAATGAAGCCCACGCCCAAACACGTGCAGTGGTGGAGCGCACCTTTGGCCTCCTGAAGTCAGGTTTCCGATGCCTGGATAAGTCTGGGGGGACCCTGTTGTATTCCCCAAACTTTGTGTGCCAGATCATCGGTGCATGTTGCCTGCTGCACAACTTCGCAGTGAGAAAGGGCCTGCAGATTGACATACGTGATGACCTGACCCCTGAACCAGACAATCCCCCCCCCCTAACCGAGGATACCCCGTCTTCTGAGGGCAGAGCAGCCAGGAGACAGCTCACATTAGGCATCTTTGCACGTTAAACACACACATTAATCATGGCACAATGAGAATGCATGCATGCACACCACTGTGGTCCCTAGCACAGACACATCACATCCTCATCAAATTGGATTAGCACAAGCCCACCATGCTGGACTTGTAAACAGCAACGCCACGCCATGGCTCCAATTATGTCACTGTACATTCATACACCATTCACACGGACCTGAGGATCACTTCCCCCTGGTCCTGGGGAACCCTTCTCCACCACAAATGAGGGTGACACCCCTTTTCCGGCAGGAATGTCACCCCCACATTCAAAAATCATTCACAACACCAAACAAAAAAACCTGAAAAAAAAAAAGAAGGGGGAAACCAAATTAATGCCGCTGGCGTGACCCACGCCTGGGGAGCCCACGGCCCCGGCTCCTCAGGGGAGACTCATGGGGAGGGGGGGTAATCCGGGGAAGGAGGAGCAGCCCCTGGTCTCTGCCCACCTGGTGGCCTGCCCTCCAAGGCCACGGCAATTCTGGTCAGGCCAGCACTTAGTGATGCCGTATTGGCCTGGATAGCCTGGGTAAGGGCCCTCACATCCTGCCCAACGTCTGCTGTAGTAGTCTGCAGTACGTTTAGGCAGTTTGTAAGAGCCCGGGAGTGGCAGTCCAGGTCCCCAAGCGTATCCTTTATGGAGGACAGGCTCTCCTCCATCTGCCCCAAAATCTGGCTGACCTGTCCCAGATGGCGGGTCTGAAGGGCCTGGTCCCCTCTCAGATTGGCGGGCAGAACCTGGGCCACACCCCTGGTCTTCTGGGACGACTTCCTGCCTCCAGCTGATGCTTGTGGCCGGGGAGAAGGGGAGGCCCTTGGGAGGGGGGCCCTGTTGGGGGAGGAGTGGGAGGAGCTACCCCTTATGGAGGGCTGGCATGACATCCTCCTCCTTCTCAAACTCCTCCTCCTCCTCCAACTCCTCCGAGGACTCCGGCCTTGTCGGGGTATCCTCATCAGGCTGTTGTCCCTGGGATGGTGCGGTCAGCCCAGATGGCCCAGCACCCTCCTGCACATCTGTGGATGTCACAAAACATTCACAGGTTGGAGGATCCACACACTTGCCACATATTCCTTTCCCCCCCTCCCCCACACATGCTACACACCAGATAGGAAAACAAAAACCTTACCTGGCATCACGCCTTCATGACTGGAGTCATAGCCAGGCAGGCCCTCCACTTGTTCTCTATTAAAGGTCTGGGCCACCGCACGCTCCTCCACTGTCAGCCTAACAGGGCATGGTGGGCCCCCTCCTGTGCCCCTGGCATGGGCTGCCATTTTGGCCAGCTTCTTTCTGACCAGACGCCGGAGGTCATTGATTTTCTTGACGATCCCCTCGCATGTCCGGGTCTCTCCCCCCCCAATGCATTCACCTGGTCAGTAATGTTCTGCAAAATCTCCTTTTTCCTGGCCGGGGGGGTGTTGGCACTCTCCGGGCCGTGGAGGAAACGCCCATATTGGGTAATGGCCCGGGCAATAATTTGTTTCTCCCCCAAAGAAAAATTGCTCTTCCGCTTCCTCTGAGTCATACTCATACAACAACTCTCTCCCAACAATCACCAAAAATCACTCACAAAAAGAAGCAGGAAAAATTAAGCAACAAAACAAACAAACCAAAATCTATCAACCAAAAAGTCTCACAAGCAGTCACCAAAAAACACTTTTAAATATATTCTACCAAACGCTAGATCAAACAGTCAACAAATATCACAAAGACAAGTCACGACGCAACAAACAGAACAAAAGCACCTTGCTGTATAGGAAGGGATACAAAGGGATGTACTTTTGCAAAGGAAGTGCGTTTGTGTCTGTCTATTTATGCTGTCTGCGTAGTTCACTAAGTTGCCCGGGTCCACTTCCAATTTCACTGATTGCGCCGTTCCCGAGTTGTGAGCATGCGCACAGAGGTGCTGACCTTGGTCTTCTTCATGTGTGCATGCGCGAGCCGGCCGGCCCTTCATTTGCATGGGGTCACGGCTCATTTCAATGTAACACGCCCACGTCCTTCCCAATTTGAATTACTCCGCCTTACGCCTCGGAATTAATGTTACACCGGTGCTAATTTCTGCGCAAATACTATGAGAATACGGTGATTGCGCCGGTCTAATGTAAAGGAGGTGCGCTATGCTGGTAAAAAAATGCGCCAATGTACGTGAATCTGGCCCTTTGTCTCTAAGGTTGAATCACCATTCAAAGCCTATGAGTAAGGCCTTGTTACCAGAATGATTTTATGTCTTACAGGGAGGCTGTGTGAGAATTATCTGTACCATCTCCAAGGTCATATATCTTTTAAGTTTGACACGCATAAGATAAGAGAAGACGGTACAGACGTACATAAACACAATCTGTGTATCATTAAAAGAATCGTATATCAGAATAAGCTATTGTATTATATATATCTTAAATTGTTACTTTTAAATATCTTAACAATATATTTGTATTAGTAATTCATATATAAACTGGTTAAATACATAGGGCTAGATTCAGGTAGAGTTACTCTGGAGTATCAGTGATACTCCAGCCTAACTCTCACTTTGAGCCGGCGTTTCTGTTTTCAGTAAGCAGAAAACAAGAAACGCCGGGTTGGAGTTCCTATACGAGCGGCGTAATTGTATTTCGCCGTCGTATCGGAACTGCAATTTTAAAAATGGCGCTGGGGGCGTTCCCGCTGATTAACGCAGAGAATATGTTAATCAGCGAGAATCGGCAATTCACGATCGTATTCGGGCCCGATGCAGTGACTTTCCGACGTTTCCGTAAGAGATACGCGGCGTAAAGATAAAGCAGCCCCCTAGCGGAGTATCCTATGTTAAGTATGGCCGTCGTCATCACGTCGGAAAAAAATGTTTTTGAGTCGTTTGCGTAAAACGTCCGTGAATGGGGATTGACGTTCACTGACAGAATTTGGAGCATGCGCACTGACAGTCGACGCATGCGCAGTACGTTCGCCGCGGGATCGCGCCTAGTTATAATACACGCCCCCTACCCGCCCAATTTGAATTCCGCCGGCTCATTTTCGCTACGCCGCTGCAACTTTAGGAGCAAGTGCTATGTGAATAACAGTACTTGCTCCTAAAGTTTTGTCGGAGTAACGTAAATGAGAAACGTTACTCCAACATAAAGATTCGCCCATCTACCTGAATCTGGCCCATAGATATTATCATTGTTAGAAAGCTGCAGTTATATATATGTAACGGTCACCACCGTTTACGATCTTCCATCCACCCACGACACCTTATACAACACTCCACAATCCAGCAGACAAGATCCATATCAAATCCCCAGAAAATGAGACTGACAGCTCTATCTTCTGGTTTCAAAATTAATGAATGCTTTTAATGGTTTATTTTCAGCTTTTTATGCAGTTACAAGCATGTGACAGTAATCAAAGGGACAATGAAGTCTCCACCCCCCTAATCACACACTAAGGCTAATTACTATCCAGACATTTCGGCACAGGGCTATAATTGACATGCTAATTCAATACACCTGACAGGAGACTGCCACTTAATCCACATCTTTAGACAGATGTCTGTCTCCGACAGAAATGTTGTCACACCTGGGTATCAATAGGCTTTAAACCATGTTATCACACAATAGAATGGTCTAGGAGCAGACCTGAATTAACACCTTTACACAATGGACAATGAAATGTCTAGGAGTAGATGCAATTAACACCTTTCAAAAGCATGTGTCCCCACATTGAATAACCAACAACTTGTGATATCTCAAGACATCCTGCAAACATGAATTATTATTATTGTCCCATCTCATGTAATGCATGAATTATGATTCACTAGCCACCCCATGCCCAAAGGGCACAGGGTGGACTCAGACCCAAGAGTTATCAGTGACACTGACACAGGAGTATCCCCCATCCTTCCAAAGTCTCTGGTTATCACGGGTCATCCCATTACATTTCTCCCCTTTCTGTGGGAGACTGACACAGGAGGGAACCCCAAACGGGTTGACTCCGAAGTTAGTCAGCAGTTCCAGTCCTCCAATGCTGGTATCCATACTGTACCCCAAATAAATGGCTCCAAACTGAGCATTACTCACCCCGCCAACCTCTGCCTCTCTCAGAGAACACGCCTGCTGCTGGGGTCCTTTCAGCCGCTGGAGAGAAGACAGGGTGTCTGGGCTCAGTCCATCATGCTGTTTGGGATCTGGGTCAACTGCCCCCCATTCCTGGGGTATACCAGTGGAGATTGAAGTCCCACCCACTGGTGCTAGGTGAAAATCCCTCGGTGTTTGCAAAGCCGACATCCACCTGTCCCAGTGCCGCACCATTTTCTGGGGTTGTGTCAGTGGAGACTGAAGTCCCATCCACTACCCCAGGAACCCCCTCTTCCGTTATTAAAGAGCAGAGACCTGGGGCACTATGCTCTGTTGCCAGCTCTTCCGCTGGGTTGCGGTGAGTGGAGACCACAGTCTTGCCTTCAATTTTAAATAAATCCCCAACAGTGTCACCAGCAAAGCACCATCACACCTCCTCCTCCATGCTTCACGGTGGGAACCAGGCATGTAGAGTCCATCCGTTCACCTTTTCTGCGTCGCACAAAGACACGGTGGTTGGAACCAAAGATCTCAAGTTTGGACTTGTCAGACCAAAGCACAGATTTCCACTGGTCTAATGTCCATTCCTTGTGTTCTTTAGCCCAAACAAGTCTCTTCTGCTTGTTGCCTTTCTTTAGCAGTGGTTTCCTAGCAGATATTCTACCATGAAGACCTGATTCACACAGTCTCCTCTTAACAGTTGTTCTAGAGATGTGTCTGCTGCAAAAGGTGGCTACTTTGAAGAACCTAGAATATGACCTATATTTTCAGTTGGAGAAAAATTGAAAGAGAGGGATTTATGGCGGTGGCCAGAGAAACGTTTTAAATAGAAACCAAAAAAAGACTGCATTAGTACAATTAAACAAAACGTTTTTTTAATTCAAAAAGTTACAATATATAAAAACACTAGGTCAATGGACCAAAGAAGACAGTAAAATTACAATTGGCAGTACAAATAGGGTTCAGAGCAATCGATCCAGACACCCTACTAGTTTCGCCGTTTGTGGCTTCTTCAGGGGATTTATAGCCGGATCATTTCAGTATAGAAACTCTAATAAGACAGAATATACAAAAATGTTTTAGTTTGAAGAAATCATCCAATAATTACAGTAACATGAGGTAGGCAGTTTATACATTCATCAATATTCAATACAGGTATGGCTAGGATCCATGGCGAGGCAGATGAGGCCTGGGGTCCAAACCAACAACACACAGACAAGGATCCATGGGTCACCCAACTCTGAGACTGACAGACCTGAGTGTCCGCATGTGTATAAAGTACAGGTGCAGGCAAAACAGGAAGCCAGTGGGTAGCCCTTGTAGAGTGGAAAAGGAAAAGACAAAATAACCTACCCCGATGGTGGTCCTGCTATCAAACGGTTGGGCCTCCAGTAAAAAGGTCAATTCCCAATGGGAGCGGATACTGTTTTACATTTATGCTGCATTCCTTCCATCTCTGTTTGCAGCATTTTCCTGCTATCTCTCCTTCAGTTGCTGGATCTCCCTTGTCTGACGCTGCTTGTGCTTGTGTTTGATGCTGTCTGGTACTTGACACCCTGGATGCAACCCTTTTGGGAGTCTACTTGTCTAACAAGGTGTTTCGCTGTATGTCTGACATTTTTTCAAACTGCCTTATCAGACATACATTTCTTCTTATAATTATACTGACATCTTTGCTCTGCTCCCTCCTTTTCCTTACCCTTCCCTCTCGCCCCCTTTTTTCAGATATTCAGCGTACAACCTCTCCATTGTCCTTACTATTTGGCTATCTAATTTGGAAAGATACCTACACTCTACCCAGCTTTAGTATAGACCTTTGCAGGTAGGCACCCACATCCTTTTGAATATGATATGTCTGTGGTCGGTGTATCATGCTATACATACCACATATGCTTATTCTAATCAAATTGTTTTTCCTTTTTTCTGTTTGGCTATTATCTGAACTGTTTATATTTATTTACATTTTTTATTTTTCAATTATTTTCTTTATTTCTACCTAAGCTGTCCTTTCTGGGGCCCTTCCGCTCCCATTGAAAATTGACCTTTTTACTGGAGGCCCAACCGTTTGATAGCAGGACCACCATCGGGGTAGGTTATTTTGTCTTTTCCTTTTCCACTCCACAAGGGGTACCCACTGGCTTCCTGTTTTGCCTGCACCTGTACTTTATACACATGCGGACACTCAGGTCTGTCAGTCTCAGAGTTGGGTGACCCATGGATCCTTGTCTGTGTGTTGTTGGTTTGGACCCCAGGCCTCATCTGCCTCGCCATGGATCCTAGCCATACCTGTATTGAATATTGATGAATGTATAAACTGCCTACCTCAAGTTACTGTAATTATTGGATGATTTGTTCAAACTAAAACCTTTTTGTATATTCTGTCTTATTAGAGTTTCTATACTGAAATGATCCGGCTATAAATCCCCTGAAAAAGCCACAAACGGCGAAACTAGTAGGGTTGTCTGGATCGATTGCTCTGAACCCTATATGTACTCCCAATTGTAATTTTACTGTCTTCTTTGGTCCGTAGTGTTTTTATATATTGTAACTTTTTGAATTAAAAAACCTTTTTGTTTAATTGTACTATTGCAGTCTTTTTTTGGTTTCTATTTAAAACGTTTCTCTGGGAACCGCCATAATCCCTCACTTCCAATTTTTCTCCATTTTCCTTTGGGGATGAGGTGCCGTATAACAAAAAAGGACTTCTGACCACCAACCCCACTTGGCATATATTTTCAGTTGTTTCACACTTTTTTATTATGTATATAATTCCACATGTGTTAATTCATAGTTTTGATGCCTTCAGTGTGAGAGATTTCACACTCACAAACCTGTAATTACATGTTACACATCAAAAGACACTTGTCCATTGTCAAATGGGCAAAGAGACAGGATGAAGTCTATTTTACAAATCAAACCAGGCCACATGCAATCTAATTACTTATTAAAAGAGAGCTTATTAGTATGCAAGGATGCATACTAATTAGTGACTCTGGCTACCTGCCACTCTGAAAGACAGGATGTAGATCAGAGACGGCCAATCAAATTGCTCAGCTATTCAGTGAATAGAGAATATAATCTGGGAGTTCAGTCTTGTCACTCAGAGAATGTAGTCCCGGTAGATTCTCTGTATGAATATGGAGGCACAGGTCTAGGAAGAGACTTGAATTATATACTCTGTTGGATTTTTGTATCGTCTGTGGACTTTGTATGTTATTGAAAGTTAATTAAAATTGCGTTCTCTGGAGAGCCTGTGCGTTGCTGCGAAACAACAAATGTATAGTCATCGTTAGGAATGAGCTTTGCGTTCGATACGAATGTATGTTCGACTCGAACATTGCCTGTTTGATCGTTCATCGAAAATCGAACAAAACGGGTCGTTCGCGCCAAATTCGAATGACGCGCATCGGCCCATAATTCACTGTGGCGTTGCATGCTGATGATTGGCCAAGCATGCACCATGACTCTGCATGCTTGGCCAATCACAGCGCCCAAAAAACAAAGAGCCATAATTGGCCAAAGCCTGTGTGCTTTGGCCAATTATGGCTCAGGGCTGTAGCACTTGCCCCACACTATAAAAGGCCGCCTCCCGGGTGGCCTTGTGTAGTGTGTTCCGGCTTTGTTAAAGAGAGCAGTCAGAGAGACAGAGATTATCTTTTTAGCTAGCTAGATAGAGCAGGGTAGTCAGTTTAGCTTTATTACAGTGTGTAGAGAATATATATATACATCCTTAGGAGTTGTACATATATTTATACACTGTATAGCTTAGCTAGATCTGCTATTAGTATTTGTTAGGCAGGAGATAGTGCATAGCTGCAGTGCTCTAACGTGTTGTATTGCCTGTGGCTGTGTGCTGTGTTTAGTTTACACCTAAACATACTCGGTGTAACTGCACTAGTCCTGCTTATTTGCACCTAAGCACATTTGCTTAAAGTGCAAGTTTGCTGTGTAATCGCATGTAAGCGCATTTACTGTAAGTGCAAGTTTGCTGTGTAATCCCACGTAAGCGCATTTACTGTAACTTTGCTGTGTAATCCCACGTAAGTGCATTTACTGTACATGCAAGTTTGCTGTGTAATCGCACATAAGCGCATTTACTGTAAGTGCAAGTTTGCTGTGTAATCGCACATAAGCGCATTTACTGTAAGTGCAAGTTTGCTGTGTAATCGCACGTAAGCGCATTTACTGTAACTTTGCTGTGTAATCCCACGTAAGTGCATTTACTGTACATGCAAGTTTGCTGTGTAATCGCACATAAGCGCATTTACTGTACATGCAAGTTTGCTGTGTAATCGCACATAAGCGCATTTACTGTAAGTGCAAGTTTGCTGTGTAATCCCACGTAAGCGCATTTACTGTAACTTTGCTGTGTAATCCCACGTAAGTGCATTTACTGTACATGCAAGTTTGCTGTGTAATCGCACATAAGCGCATTTACTGTAAGTGCAAGTTTGCTGTGTAATCGCACATAAGCGCATTTACTGTAAGTGCAAGTTTGCTGTGCAAGTTTGCTGTGTAATCGCACGTAAGCGCATTTACTGTAACTTTGCTGTGTAATCCCACGTAAGTGCATTTACTGTACATGCAAGTTTGCTGTGTAATCGCACATAAGCGCATTTACTGTACATGCAAGTTTGCTGTGTAATCGCACATAAGCGCATTTACTGTAAGTGCAAGTTTGCTGTGAAATCGCACGTAAGCGCATTTACTGTAACTAAGTTTGCTGTGTAATCGCACGTAAGCGCATTTACTGTAAGTGCAAGTTTGCTGTGTAATCGCATGTAAGCGCATTTAGTGTAAGTGCACAATTGCTGTGTAATCGCACGTAAGCGCATTTACTGCAACTTTGCTGTGTAATTGCACGTAAGCGCATTTAGTGTAAGTGCACATCAGCACCTCACCTCTTCAGAAGTGCTTGTGACTGCGCCTTCACTCCCAAAGCCTCCAGGATGCAGCAATCAGTCGTTATCCCTAGGCTGTCTTTATAGGGGCTTTAATTGCTTAATTCTGAACAGCTGAAACCTTTTAACGCCCCAAACCTCTCTGGCCATCTCTGCAGCCGACGCCCAATAGTAATTGGTGTATTGTCTAAACAAGGCAGAAAAAAACTCCCGTCTTACCTGACTTCCTGTCACACTGTGTAATCGCACGTAAGCGCATTTACTGTAAGTGCAAGTTTTCTCTTTAGTAGCACGTAAGCGCATTTACTGTACGTGCACGTGTGGTGTTTATTTACAACAAAGGACAACAAAGAGAGGCAGAGTCACGAGGACAAGCGGGCTCTGCATCAAGAGGCAACGCTGGTGGTGGATCCTCTTCAGCACGTGGCCGCTCGTCCTTCTTTTCGGGAGCTGGCCGTGTTGAGCCTTAACATGCAGAGAAAATAGTAGATTGGATGACCAAGCCGTCCTCATCCTCCTCATCCTCTCTCACACAGACTGATCTTAGTTTGTCTGGCAAAGCAGCTGCCAAGGCTTCCTCTTCCCTCTGTACCATGGAATCACACAATCCTTCCCTAGTCCCACCGTGTCCTCCTGAGGAGTCCCCCCGAACTGTTTCAACACAGTGTTGGGTACATGCTGAATGAAGATGCGCAGCGTTTTGAAGTCTCCGATGATGGAACACAGATAGAGGAAGGCATTGATGTGAGCCCAGGGAGAGGGGTGGCTGAGAGGGACAGCAATCTGGCAGTGATGTTCCCCCAGCTGGAGCATACTGCCAGGTTTTTGACAGTGATGAGGAGGGAGGGGATGATGAGGTCACTGACTCTACCTTGGTGCCTGATAGGAGAGAGGAGGAGGAGGAGGAGGAAGAGGAGGACGACAAGGCACAGGCACATCTCCAAAGAGGCAGGATGCCCTCCAGGGGTCAGCTTAAGGGCACACCAACTGCATTACAGCACACATCTACGCTTGTGCATGACGCTGCTGTGTCTAAACGGTACAGCAAAAGTTCTTTGGTGTGGGCCTTTTTTGAAACCTGTCCATCAGATCGTACCTTTGCTATTTGCAACATATGTCGCAAGCGTATCTCGCGTGGCCAAAACATCACCCGCCTGGGCACCACATGCTTGCCCAGACATATGTCGACCTGCCATGCAGCTCGTTGGCAAGCACACCAGAAAGACCCACACCAAAGACCAAAGTGTACCTACCCTTGCCCTTCTGGGAACTCCAACCCCACTAGACCCCCAGTCCTCTCCGAAGCCTGCAGTGAAGGTGTAGAAATAGGTGTGTCACAACCTAGTAGTAGTAGTACATGCGGGCAATCTACTGATAGTACCAGACAAATTTCCCTGCCACAGCTGCTGCAGTGCCAAAAGAAGTACTCTCCCAGCCATCCACATGCCCAGTGGTTGAATGCTAGCTTAGCGAAATTGCTAGCACTTCAACTGCTACCTTTTCAGTTGGTAGATTCTGCCCCCTTCCGTGAGTTTGTGGAATGTGCGGTACCTCAGTGGCAAGTACCCAAACACCACTTTTTCTCACGGAAGGCGATTATCGGCTCTCTACCGGCATGTGGAAGGCAATGTCCATGCCTCGCTGGACAGGGCGGTCAGTAATGAGGTGCATCTTACCGCTGACTCATGGTCCAGCAGGCATGGACAGGGAAGTTGCCTGTCTTTTACGGCACATTGGGTGACTCTGCTGGCAGCTGGGAAGGATTCAGGGCAAGGTACAGTAGTTTTGGAGGTTGTTCCGCCACCACGGCTCCAAAGCACTACTACTGGTTGTGACACACCTCTCTCCTCCACCCTCTCCTCTTCTTCTTCCTCTGTGGCCTCTTCCTGTGGTGATGTTTTCTCTGAACCAGCCGTGCTCCGTAGGCGTACGAGCGGCTACGCAGGAATGCAGGCCAAGAGATACCATGTGGTGCTAGAGCTGGTGTGCTTGGGAGACGGGAGCCACACTGGCGAAGAGGTTTTGTCAGCTCTGCAGGGGCAGGCTCAGAGGTGGTTGACGCCACGCCAGCTGAAGCCTGGAATGGTGGTCAGCGATAACGGCACCAACCTCCTCTCTGCCCTGTGACAGGGAAAACTCACCCATGTGCTCTGTTTTGCGCATGTCCTGAATTTGGTGGTGCAGCGTTTCTTGGGCAGGTACCCGGGCTTACAGGATGTCCTGAAGCAGGCCAGAAAAGTCTGTGTGCATTTCTGGAGGTCATATAATGCCACTGTTCGGCTGACAGACTTTAAAAGGGAATACAACCTGCCCAAGAGCCGCCTAATCTGTGACATGCCCACCAGATGGAACTCTACATTGGCCATGCTGCAGCGGCTGCACACGCAGCAGCGGGCCATTAATGAGTACCTGTGACAATATGGCAGCATAACTGGGTCAGGGGAGCTTGGTTTATTTTCCCCACGCCAGTGGGCCTTGATCAGGGATGCATGCACTGTCCTGTCACCATTTTAGGAGGCCACGAGGATGGTGAGCAGTGACAGTGCATGCATCAGTAAGACTGTCCCTCTTATTCACATGTTGGAGCACACGCTACGTGGAATATTGGACAGGGCCCTTGAGGCAGAACAGAGGGAGGAAGAGGAGAACTTCCTTTCCTCTCAAGGCCCCCTTTACCCATACAGTGGTCCTGCTTGCCCACCTAGCACACAGGAGGAGGAGGAGGAGGATGATTGTATCAGTAGCACACACGTGGACTTTTATGTGGCTGGGATGAGGTGCCTGTGGATCCTGTCGTCCTCAGTGATCCAGAGGACTGTGCCCCGAATGCCTCTGCAAACCTATGCTGCATGGCCTCCCTGATCCTGCAAAGCCTGCGTAAGGATCCTCGTGTACGTGCTATCAAGGAGAGGGATCATTACTGGCTAGCAATTCTCCTTGATCCACGTTACAAGAGTAAGGTTGCGGACCTTATGTTGCCATTGCAGAGGGAGCAGAAGATGAAACTTCTGCGGGAGGCCTTGCAGAAGGGTCTGTGCAATGCCTTCCCAGAACCGGGGGATTACCAAAACCTGGCTCTGGACAACGTCTTGCTGAGGCTTCGGTGAGTCACAGAAGGAGCGGTGGAGAAGGTGGCCGTCTGACAATTTTTTAGTCCGCAGCCCCAAGGTCTGACCGGTTCCAGCAACCATCGCCAGCGTCTGGTTTTCATGGTCCGGGAATACCTAGGGGCAAGATCTGACTTGGACACCTTCCCAACCAAAAATCCTCTGGCTTACTGGGTCTTGAGGATGGATCACTGGCCAGAGCTTGCACAGTATGCAATTGAGCTACTGGCTTGCCCTGCATCCAGTGTTCTTTCAGAACGCACATTCAGTGCTGCTGGAGACTTTGTGACCGATCACAGGGTGCGCCTCTCCACCGACTCTGTTGATCGACTGACCTTCATCAAAATGAATCAGGCTTGGATCAACACCAGCTACCAAGCACTAGTGTTGCTCACGAATATTCGTATTGCGGATATTCGGCTCGAATATGGCATATTCGAGTATTCGTGAATATTTTGAATTTCGCGGTCAATATTCGCTATTCCGAATATTCAGATTTTTTCAATTTTATTTTTAAAACAGATCACATCCTAGTGATCTCCATCGACGTCTAAAAGCATTGCTGGTATGATTAGAGACCTTGGGCCGACTAGCTGAAGCGATCATTTTATATTGTTGAAAATTCGCAATGCGATTATTCGGCAATAGGAATATTGCGCGATTATTTTCTCCGCCCTTCTTTTGCATCAGAGCCAATCACATTTCTCCTACCACAGTTGTCAGAGGTTAGCAACCTCCATAGCAACCAATAGGAACCTGCCTGCACGGCCATTATATAAGGTCACACCCAGCAGCATTTCATTGCAGATTCAGAAGGTGGCTAGAGAGTGTGGAGTGTTTCTGCGTGATCTTACAGCTTGCAGCATCAGCATTGTGCTTCCTTGCTAGTGATTTCAGATCATATTATCCTTACTCTAAACTGCTTTTCTCAAAGCAAAAGACCCAACAGCTTTTTTAAAAGCTAAGTTTTGTGTTGTATTGTCCATGTTAGTTTAGCTTAGTGTTAGATAGATTTCTGTGTAGTAAGTGTACATATTGTAAGTGTACATTTCTTTAAGCTAGCTTAGTTTAGTGTGTGTTTAGTGTCTGTGTTTTGTGTAAAAAGAAGAAAAAAAAAAAAAAATTAGTAGTTAGTGTTTGTTTAGTGCATATTTTTTATTTTTTTTTGTAGTTGTAGTCCTTGTCAGTCAGTGTAAAAAAAAAAAAAAAAAATAGCTTTAGTTTATAGTCATATAACTTTGTGTAAGCAGGTAGTGTTTGTTTAGTGCATTTATTTTTTATTTTTTGTAGTTCTTGTCTTTGTCCTTGTCACTTCCCTGACCCAGTTATGCTGCCATATTGGCACAGGTACTCAAAACTTTTAGGTGTACTAGTTTTATTATAGTTTAGTAGCTGTCTGTCTACGTCTTTGTCTACGTGCCTGTCTTTAAAAAAAAATCCTTCCTCACATTTCCCCCCCCAATAAAGTTTACCCCCCCCTCCACATCAGCAATTATGAGCGGCATACGTGGCCGTGGCAGCAGAGGTAGGGGAGTTACTCCCAGTGCTGGGTCGCTGCCAGCACGGGGTACCTCTCGCGCCCCTACTATTGGTAGAGGATCAGGTGGAACGGGAGTCCGCCTCATTCGGGATTTTTTTCATCGGGCAGCCGCCCGATATTGCCATCTCAGGCTCCAGTAGTGGTGGACTATATGGGGCACAGCAGTGCCACTGAGTCGTCAGTCCCGACTACCAGTAGCACCACCATTACACCGGTGCCTTTAGTCCCCCCCCCCCCCCCAGCCCCCAATTGTCCAGCATCTTACTGTTCGACAGCGACAGTGAGAGGGATATCTTGGGGGAGGCCCTGCATCAGGCAGACCTCCAGTTCTGTCCTGATGGTCAGGACCTTTTTGAAGGGATGGAGGAGGAGGATGGGATACATGCTGTCAGTATCCCAGAGACATCCCTTCAAAGTGGTGCTGCTGTTTTGGTGCAGGAAACAACAGCACCTAGTCAGACCCAGGCGTGGGTGAGGGGACAGCGGAGCCAGGATAGCGGCTCCATGTCAGCTGGTTCCCTCAGACCACCACATTTCAGCCCTGGGTCTGACATATCTGGGGGCGAAGAGGAGGGTGACCCAACATGGGTGGCACCTGGCTTGTCGGTTCACAGCAGCAGTGACGACGAGGAAGGTAGGCACCCTGGGGAAACGGTGCGCCAGGTCACCAGGGAGACCAGCGTCGGGGTCTCCACTGGTGATGGCAGCAGGAGGTGTCAGCAGCAGCAGCAGCAGGCAGCTCCACCTGTGTGCACCGAGTCCCAGCAGGTGGAAGTCAGCGTCACCCCATCTGACAGGAGGGCGGCGCTGAATTCACCTGTCTGGGCCTACTTCACCCTGGTAGCAGATAACCCTACCGTGGCCATCTGCCAGATCTGTCGTGCCAGGGTGAAGAGAGGGAAGTGCTTGGCTCGGGTGGGTACCACAGCCCTGAACCAGCATCTGAGAATAAATCACTGGCGGGAGTTTGAGCAGATGAAGCGTGGTGGTGGTAGCAGCGCCACCACCACAAGTGAGCAGGGTACAGCAGCCCCTGCCACAGCTTCATCTGTTGCCAGCAGGTCATGCCCCCCCGCTCCCTCTAGTAGAGGTACTGGTACCGGCAGCCAGACCTCTACTTAATAATCGCGAGTAAAATAAATAGGTTTTTAAACTCACGAAAATTATCGTACGATGGAAAAAAACGATCGGAAGTGATGTCACGTGTTGAAATGTATTTGTATTGTATTATCGGACGACGGCTGTACTGACTAAACGAAAATCGGACCATCGGACGAGAAATTTTCGCGCTTGTCCGATCTAATTTAATCGGATGAACGGTCGTGATCGGCTGTCGAAAGTTGTGTACACACGATCCGAAAATCGTACGATCATCGGACGATCGTTTTCGTCCGATATTCGGATCGTGTGTATGGGCCATAACTCCAAGCTGTATAGGCTCTAAAGCCTACTACCAATTAAGCATATTAGGTGATGTACATCTCTGTAATGAGAAGGTGTGTGGTCTAATGACATCAACACCCTATATCAGGTGTGCATAATTATTAGTCAACTTCCTTTCCTTTGGCAAAATGGTTCAAAAGAAGGACTTGACAGGCTCAGAAAAGTCAAAAATAGTGAGATATCTTGCAGAGGGATGCATCACTCTTAAAATTGCAAAGCTTCTGAAGCGTGATCATCGAACAATCAAGCGTTTCATTCAAAATAGTCAACAGGGTCGCAAGAAGCGTGTGGAAAAACCAAGGCACAAAATAACTGGCCATGAACTGAGAAAAGTCAAGCGTGCAGCTGCCAAGATGCCACTTGCCACCAGTTTGGCCATATTTCAGAGCTGCAACATCACTGGAGTGCCCAAAAGCACAAGGTGTGCAATACTCAGAGACATGGCCAAGGTAAGAAAGGCTGAAAGACGACCACCACTGAACAAGACACACAAGCTGAAACGTCAAGACTGGGCCAAGAATGATTTTTCTAAGGTTTTATGGACTGATGAAATGAGAGTGAGTCTTGATGGGCCAGATGGATGGGCCCGTGGCTGGATTGGTAAAGGGCAGAGAGCTCCAGTCCGACTCAGACGCCAGCAAGGTGGAGGTGGAGTACTGGTTTGGGCTGGTATCAACGAAGATGAGCTTGTGGAGCCTTTTCGGGTTGAGGATGGAGTCAAGCTCAACTCCCAGTCCTACTGCCAGTTTCTGGAAGACACCTTCTTCAAGCAGTGGTACAGGAAGAAGTCTGCATCCTTCAAGAAAAACATGATTTTCATGCAGGACAATGCTCCATCACACGCGTCCAAGTACTCCACAGCGTGGCTGGCAAGAAAGGGTATAAAAGAAGAAAAACTAATGACATGGCCTCCTTGTTCACCTGATCTGAACCCCATTGAGAACCTGTGGTCCATCATCAAATGTGAGATTTACAAGGAGGGAAAACAGTACACCTCTCTGAACAGTGTCTGGGAGGCTGTGGTTGCTGCTGCACGCAATGTTGATGGTGAACAGATCAAAACACTGACAGAATCCATGGATGGCAGGCTTTTGAGTGTCCTTGCAAAGAAAGGTGGCTATATTGGTCACTGATTTGTTTTTGTTTTGTTTTTGAATGTCAGAAATGTATATTTGTGAATGTTGAGATGTTATATTGGTTTCACTGGTAAAAATTAATAATTGAAATGATTATATATATATATATATATATATATATATATTTTTTTTAAGTTGCCTAATTATGCACAGTAATAGTAGTCACCTGCACACACAGATATCCCCCTAAAATAGCTAAAACTAAAAACAAACTAAAAACTACTTCCAAAAATATTCAGCTTTGATATTAATGAGTTTTTTGGGTTCATTGAGAACATGGTTGTTGTTCAATAATAAAATGAATCCTCAAAAATACAACTTGCCTAATAATTCTGCACTACCTGTATACTTCTATCAAAAATACCATTTTTGTCTCCTTTGTTTTGTTCAGACGATCTCATGTTAAAAAAAGGGCCTGATGGATCACACGGGATTACTATGACAACCCCACGCCTAACGCAGGAATTTAGTGGGAATCTATATATATATATATATAAAACTCAACGTGTGTGTGTGTGTGTGTGTGTGTATGTATGTATGTATGTATGTACCAGCATCACGTCCAAACGGCTAAAGATATTTACATGAAACTTGGCACACAGGTTACTTATATGTCAGCCACAAACATAGGATAGGTGGTTTAACCCTTACCCACCCCCATTTGCCATGGTCAGGGTTTTTCTTTAAAGTCCCATTCAACTCTATGGGAAATACATGTTACTTCATAACAGCTGTAGATATTTCGATAACACTTGGTCACATGTTACTTATACGTCCACTTAAAGTATAGGATCGTTAATTTATCCCTTAACTACCCCCATTTGTGAGGGTCGGGGTTTTTGTTTAAAGTCCCATGCAAAGCAATGGGAAAAGTATGTTCCCACATAACTTCTGTGTTCCTGTCTGCTGTCCCATGTCTTTTTTCAACAGTACTATGAATACCTTGGCTGCTGGTGATATATGTTACCACAACATGGCGTCTGGGTTAACAACATCTGCCCTTACATTAATTACATATGACCTTACATAACTGTCACCAAAGGAGCTGCGGTGGCTCAACGCGATTGGCACTGCGCTGACAAGCCATTCACCTCTGCAGCTAGGGGTTCGGAATCCCGCTCTCGGCTACATGTGAATTGAGTTAGGTGGTCTCAGCCCGGCTCCTGGTGGGTGTGCTATGCGAGGTAAGCCTGCGCTTAGTACGCCGTCCCCCCTCCCACAAAAACCACCACACTTACACACGCACTCGAAATTGGGTTAACATGCACGCACTCTGACCACGCGGTCTCTAAAAAGAGAGGCGAAGGACTAATGGGGCTGGTTGAGCGGGCAAATCCTCTCACTCCCTTATAGGGAGTCCCTCTGCCCCGTTGGGCTTCAAAGCGGAGCAGGTAGGACGGGCTGTGTGGGAGGACCCCCTCACACCCGCCATTGCCACCCGGGGCATGGAGAAAGGTGGCAGATTGCCTCTGGGGGAGGCCTGCCTACTCCCAACTCCTGCAGTCCAGCTCCTCTCTCGAGTACACGCACAAAATACACTTTAGAAAAAAAAATACATAACTGTCACCAATAACTTACCTGGATGATATTCATCCCGTATACGTTTGACCTGGTCCATGTGGCGCCTCTTCAGGTCCGACCATTTTTTTAATATGGCCATGCGGTCGTGTGTGCAGCCCTGTTGGTCGCGTAAGTCCTGCATTAGGGAGCTGATCACTTTTTTGCCTCCGCAGCTGATCGTTGCCCTTTTGCAGGAACCTTTGCAAGATTAAGAACAAAGTATATTATAATACTTTTGTTTAAACCCTTATGGATATATGACGGAAATCTATGGTATTCAACAATTGGAAGCATTCTCGCCTTATTAATCAATGACAGTGGTAACATGACAGATTTTATATCTTGCCATTTTGCTCGCCACCTAATTATGTATGTATATATGAGTAACACAGGATACACGTATAGGGGAGAAATGCGTTGCTATTCATCTGACCGCTATAATTATTTTTGGACACTTATAATGGGCCTGTACAATAGATTTTTTTTTTTTCATCCCTATCTTTATATAGGAACAATAATATGTTTTTCTTTTGACTTTTTGATGAATTAATTTTGAATAAATAATGGAGTTGATGTTATTTAAAAACTACAACTACCAGCATGCTCTGATACACCATGTAACTCACCGTCACCAGCTGTACAACAATTATACTTTAACTCCCAGCATACCTGGACAGTTAATGGCTGTCCGGTAGGACGGGTAATACTGGGGAGTTGTTTTGCAACAGCTGTAGGCTCCATTTAGGAAACAGTGCCGTACCAGATGTTTTTTTTTTTTATTGTGGAGGGGAGGGTGGCTATGTAGGGGTATGTGTATATGTTTTTTGTTTTTTAATTTATATTTAGTTTGGTGTAGTGTTTTTAAGGTACAGTCAGAGGGGCGTGGGGTTCACAGTAGTTTCCCGCTGAGGGTTTGAGCTGCAGCGCCAAATTTGCTTCAGCTAGAAGCACACTGAAAGGCCCAGCCCATGTGAATGTACCCTGTACATTCACATTGGGGGAGGGGGGGGTTATTGCAGCCAGTTGCATGCAGGGAGTTGTAGTTTTGCAACAGCTGGAGGCAGAATGGTTGCAAAACACTGCGAGTTTGTTACCTAACTCAGGGTTTCAAGACCAGTCCACCTCCAGCTGTTGCAAAACTACTACTCCCATCAGCCATGGTCTGTCAGTGCATGGTAAGAATTTTACTTTTGCTGCATCTAGGGTGCCACAGTTTAGAGACCCGTGTATAGTGGTCTGAAAAATGTGGGCCTGCAGAACTTGCAAAACTAGAAGTGCCAGCATGCCCAGGCATGCTGGAAGTTGTAGTTCTGCAACATCTAAAGGGCAATATGTATTCGAACGTCCTTGGGCCTTAAGGACCCTGAAGTTAGGACGTTCGCATACATCCTATGTCCACAACATGTTAAATTAATTATGCTAAATAGCAAGGAAAGTGCCTAAATACACCTTTACCAACCAGGGTGTCTGCAGCTGTGCAGGCATGCTGGGAGTTGTAGTTTTGCAACAGCAGGAGACACAATGTTTGGGAAATACTAATATCTGATCTTATATACTAACTTTTAAACTAGTCTAAAATGCAGTTAAAGATAATGAAATAACAGTGGTGAAAATACTTACACTAATCAGCATCTTTTCCTCACTGGGTGTAAAATTGCTTCCAACCATTTTCACTTCCAAGGACTGGGCAGCACAAAAATGCGATGCGAAAATCAACTGGCAAGGATCCAGGAAATGGTCGCGTGTTGTTCGGGCGTTTGCGCATGCGCGAACGAGAATTTTGCAATAAATATCGCAATCGCACTAGCGAAATTTCGCAATATTTTTTTTCCGCTAAAATATCACGAATATTCGATTTTAGCGAATATTTCTCGAATATTCTACTATATATTCGTGATATATCGCGAAATCGAATATGGCGTATTCCGCTCAACACTACCAAGCACCTGATGCTGATGTTACTGAATAATATTTTTTGGTTGAAATGTCAGATCCCTTTGAGACTGCGTATGCTGATGCTGAGTGACTGTCCTGTTATGCTGCTGATGGAATATCCTTCTCCTCCTCGCTTTTCTTGCTGATAGCTAGTAAGAAATGTTGTGTTTCTGGGCTCCGCCACCAATGCCTAAGGCCCAATTTTTCAGGCTCTGTTTAACAGGGGCGCCTAATAACAATTTTTGATGCAATACTTTGCAGGTGGCTCTTTGTTGTGCTCCAATTAGAGTTATTGGGAGGGGTTGCAGTGTTGTGTTGTGCCTAAGGCACAATTTTTTAGCCCCTGTTTAACAGGGGCGCCTAATAACAACAATTTTTCATGCAGTACTTTGCACGTGGCTCTTTGTTGCGCTCCAATTACAGTATCTTTGAGGGGTGCCCTTTTTTCTACAATTTTTCTTTCACAAAAAAATAATTGATTGAGCCAAGATCTGGCATTGTAATGGCCCCCACCACCCCTAAAATAATCGCCATATTGTTGCCACACAGCACGGGCGCAAGCAGTATTAAATTACTTTTTTCCTGAGAGTAATCTCATGTTGTGCAGGGACATTTCTAAACACGTGCCACTACTATAGACACCCAGCAGGTACGATATTTAAAGTAATTTTTCATTTTTTTTCACTTTAAGCATCATTAAAATCGCTGCTCCGGCAAAAAACGTCCGTTTTTAAAACTATTGATACATGTTCCCTGGGGCAAGACCCGGGTTCTGAAAGACGTTTTCCAACATTAAATTGAATATTGGTCTTTAAAATGATCGTTTTTGAATTCGAACGTTCGCGTCCCATAGACGTAAATGGGGTTCTAAATGTTCGCACGAACCCGCAGTCTGTTCGAACGTTCTGGTGCGAACCGAACACGGGTATGTTCGGCTAATCCCTAGTCATCATACTAACATCTAAACATCAATTATCTAACCGGACTAGACTATATACTTTTACATCTATGATATCACTACACATTTTTTTACTTGCAAAAAAATTTGCATTTATTATATTTTTGTAAAGGCAAACGTATCCTTCAAATCAGCTAGTACATAATGTTTTTACTAAAACTAGTTTTAGATACTTTAATTTACAGGGGTTACCTTTTTTTAATCAATTTAACAGTGAAATAGCATCATTTCAAAGTAATAAATATTACTGATGTATCAAAGCAAAGAATGATCATGTACATTTAGAAGTTTGAAAATTAATTAAGGGGACCAAACAAAAATGGGACATTTGTTCCCTGGAGAAATAGAGCCAGGGTCGGTCTCTGCTGGTTTAAATATTCTATCTTATTTTTTTAAGTCTTGCTTTTGAATTAAAGGATGAAACATGTAATACATGATAGGCTATCTTTTATCAGATCTTTAATACACCTACATTATTGAACATTTTGGCCCAGATTCACAGAGCGATTACGCGTGCGCAACTGCTGTTGCGCGTGCGTAAGTCTAAATGTGCGCGTGCGTATAGTTGGACGCGATTCACAAAACAATATACGCCAGAAATCTACGTTTTTTGGTCCGGCGTAATTGAATTAGACCTTCGCTTGCCTTCGCGCAAAACTGCGCTAGACACACCATTGATTTGCTAGTCAAATATGCTAATGAGGGAGTTACGGGGATTCACAAAAAAACGCAGTTGCTGCGCAGGCTACGCGATGTGCGCAACTGCAAAATGTTCTGTCTAAAGTTAGAGGACCTAAAAGCTGGTCTAAATTTTGAAAAAAAGTCTAATTGTCAGATAAAGCAACACTGTTAGTGAGGAGTTCAGCAGTCACACGTGTTGCCCAACAATCTGTATGCCAACATGCCAGGGGCATCGTCGCGCATAGCTATACTACTGACTTTAGATGAACAAAGAAGGATGAGGGCACGGAGGATGGCACTAAGGAGGGCACGGGAGATGGTTTTTTTTTTTTTTTTTTTGGCTTATATCAAATTTACAATTTAATCTAATCTAATACAATATTCTTATCTGATACAAGCCCCTCACTCTTCACTTGATATATCACACACGCATAGACATCTTTGGCATGAGAGATTCTGAGGTGTCTCGCATCTTCAGATTCACCCCTCATGCCATCGTGGAATTACCACAACCTTGCAGGAGGACATCAGCAGCCCAACACATGGCACTACCCATGACACCCATGACAGCTACATATACAATCAGAGCCCCATCCCCACAGATTGCGAACAGAACATGTATGGGGACAGCTGGCTGGTTGGTGAGTGACATGGGAGTCAGGCATGACTATCCCCTTCCGTGATGCACACCTCACAAGTGGCACATGCATGACTAACATCCACCTGTCTTTTCCCTTCAAGGTGACTCTGCATATGAACTGGAACCCCATCTCATGACCCCATCTCATGCCAGCTCACATTATGCATCTTTGCACGTTAAACACACACATTAATCATGGCACAATGAGAATGCATGCATGCACACCACTATGGTCCCTAGCACACACACCCCACATCCTCATCAAATTGGATTGGCACCAGTCCACCATGCAAGACTGGTGAGCAGTAACGCCACGTCAAGGCTCCAATTATGTCACTGTACATTCATACACCATTCACACGGACCTGGGAATCACTTCTCCCTGGTCCTGGGGAACCCTTCTCCACCAAAATTGAGGGTGACACCCCTTTTCCAGCAGGAATGTCACCCCCACATTCAAACATCATTCACAACCCAAAATATGCCAAAAAAGTCAAACAAACAAAAATGCATAGAAACAAAAAATGCATATGAAAAAAAAAATGCTTAGAAAAAACAAAAAAAAGCAGAGAACAAAAATAAAAAAGCTTTCAAAACAAACAAAAGGGGGAAAAAAAAATTATTGCCCTCTGCCTGAGCCACGCCTGGGGCGCCCCCGGCCACGGCCCCGGACCCTCAGGGGAGACGCATGGGGGAGGGGAAAAGCCGGGGAAGGAGGAGCAGCCCCTGAGATCTGCCCACCTGGCGGCCTGCCCTCCAAGGCCACGGCTATTCTGTCCAGGGCAGCACCAAGTGTTGCCGTGTTGCCCTGGATAGCCTGGGTAAGGGCCCTCACATCCTGCCCAACGCCTGCTGCTGTAGTTTGCAGGTCATTTAGGCAGGTTGTGGAGGCCCGGGAGTGGGAGTCCAGGTTACCCAGGCTATCATTAATGGAGGACAGGCTCTGATCCACCCGCCCCATAGTCTGGCAGAGCTGTCTCAGAAGGCGGGTCTGGGTGGCCAGGTTCCTTCTCAGACAGGCGGGCATGAGATTGGGCGCCCCCCTGGTGCTCTGGGATGACCTCCTGGCTCCAGCTGATGGTTGTGGCCGGGGAGAAGGGGAGGCCCTTGTGAGGGGAGCCATGTTGGGGGAGGAGGGGGGGGGGCTGACCCTTAGGGAGGGCAGGCTTCTTGCAGCCAGAGGGGAAGAGTCCGCAGAAACCAAAGGGCCAGTGCCTTCCATGGACTCCTCCTCCTCATGATTCTGCTCCTCCTCATGATCGTCCTCCGCATGATCCTCCCCCTCCTCTTGTTCCTCCTCTGCGGACTCTGGCCTTGTTGGGGGGGGCCTCATTAGGCTGCTGTCCTGGGGTTGGAGCGGTCAGTCCAGATGGCCCTGCACCCTCCTGCACAGCTGTGGATGACACAAAACATTCACAGGTTGGAGGATCCACACACTTGCCACATATTCCCTTTCACCCCCTCCCCCACACATGCTACACACCTGAGAGAAATAAAAACCTTACCTGGCACCGCGGGGACCGGACTTGTGTCAAAGCCTGGCAGGCCCTCCACTTCATGCCGGTGAAAGGTCAGGGCCACCACACGCTCCGTCTCTGAAAATCTAACCCGGCATGGTGGGCCCCCTCCTGTGCCCCTGGCATGGGCATTTATTGCGGCCAGTTTTTTTTTTCACCTCACGCCGGAGGTCATTTATTTTCTTTTCTATCCCAGAGCGGGTCCGTGTCTCCCCCTCCTCCCCCGATGAATTCACCTGCTCCGTGATCCTATCCAAGATCTCCCTCCTCCTGGCCGGGGTGGTGGTGGCACTCTGCGGGCCGTGGAGAAAACGCCCATAGTCGGTAATGGCCCGGGCAAGAATTCTTTTTTCCCCCACAGTAAAATTGAGCTTTCTTTTTCTCTCAGTCATACTTCCAAACAAACTCACTAGCAGTCACCAAAAATCTGTCACAAATACAAGCACAACCAATCAGACAAGAACACACACAAAGAGAAAAAGAACAGCCAAAAATCACACTAGCACTCAGCAAGAAACACACACAAAAAAATCAGATGGAAAAAAAAAGCAAGAAAACAAACGCTCAGAAATCTATCAATCAAACAAACAGTCTCAAACACTTATCAAAATACACTTTCACAAAACTACCAACAAGCACAAGATCACACAGAACACTAATCTGACAACTACAAAACACACTCTAACGAACAACAGAGCAAAAGCACTTGATTCAATGGGAAGGGACACAAAGGGATGTACTTTTGCAATGGAAGGGCGTTTGTGTGTGTCTATTTATGCTGTCTGCGTAGTTCACAACATTGCCCTAGTCCATTTCCAATTTCAATGATTGCGCCGCTCCCGAGTTGTGAGCATGCGCACAACGGAGCTGACATGGTTTCCTTCACGCGCGCATGCGCGAGTCGGCCGGCCCTTCATTTGCATGGGGTCATGGCTCATTTCAATGTAACACGCCCACGTCCCTCCCAATTTGTATTACTCCTCCTTACGCCTACGGAAAAAACCTTACGTTTGCGCAAGCTCTTGCGTAAAAGCTACGTGAATCGCCGGATTACGCGGCTAGATTGCGCAAGTCTAACGGAAAAGTGGTGCGCTACGCCGGAATGATAATGCGCCGATCTACGTGAATCTGCCCCATTATTTTTAAGAAGCAAAGTATCATTGTACGATCAGAAAAGAAATGAGAAAATTACATTAAGTAAAATCATTTTCTACTGATGAAATTAATAAAAAATGTATGTTAACTGATATTTAGTTTACCCCAATACTGCTGTATTTTCTACTTGTAAATAATTTAATTTTCAAATAACAAATAAATGTTACAATTGTAAAAACACAATTATTAATTTATTTATGCTACTGTAGGATGTGTGAAATAGGCAGAACAGTGATAAGTACCTCTACCTGGCAGCACTATCGTTAATTTGGATCCCAACCATGATACTACCTGCATGGAGTCTGCATGTTCTCCCGGTGACTGTGTGGAATTCCTCTGGGTACTCATGATTTTCATCCCACACGCCAAAGCAATTCTGGTATGTTAACTGGCCCTACTGTATGTATATATGTGAGTTAGGTTCCTTAGATTGTAAGTTCCTTGAGGGCATGGACTGATGTGAATGTACAATATACAGTATATGTGAAGTGCTGCATAAATTGTCAGTGCTATATATGTACCTCAAATAAATAGTATTCATTCATGTAAGGGCCTGCATTGAAGGGCTTTGTGCTTTGGAGAGATGGTGTATGTGATGCAGGCTTTTTGTAGGTCAATGTATGTAGTCATCTGATACACTGACGGTATTGACTTACATACACTGACCTACCTGACCTACATACACTGACATACCTGACATACCCTGACCTACATACACTGACAGTAGTGACCTACATACACTGACCTACTTTACCTACCTACACTGACCTACCTGACCTACATACATTGGCAGTAGCGACCTACATACACTGACCTACCTGACATACACTGGCGGTAGCGACCTACATACACTGACCTACCTACACTGACCTACATTCACTGACATTTACATTCACTGTCTGACCTACCTCAGCTCAGCTGTGATGTGCGGTGTCACAGCAGGCAGTCAGTCATTCTGTCAGTCGTTCGAGGAGGAAAGGAGAGCCGAGGAGCCTGGAAGGTAGGAGAGCCAAGAAACATGGTGGGGAGGAGAGCCGAGGAGCCTGGTGGGGATCCAGAGAAGAGCTGAGGAGGAGAGGAGAGCTAAGGAGGGCTGTCCGGCATTGGATCAGTGGGATCGCAGGCTCCAGAAGGCGAGACCTGCTATGAGCCTCGGCCACATTCGGCAGCGCCTTGGATCAGATCGGTCTGGGCACTCGCCGCTTGCTCGGGGCTATCAATGGAGACCTGCCAGCATTAGACTCTGAGCTTTTCGGGGTCACATTCGGAGCTCCGGCCCTCCCTAGCCACCCCCTCACGAAGCCCCTGGCGAGAGCTGAAACAAGTGATGGCAGATTAAAATGTATATTTGAATAAAATGTAAAAAATATATATATTCAGTACATGTCTTAAATACATGTACATTTCCCCATATTTTGTGTCTTTAACCACTTGCCCACTGGGCACTTAAACCCCCTTCCTAATCAGACCAATTTTCAGCTTTCGGTGCTCTCACATTTTGAATGACAATTACTCAGTTATGCAACACTGCACCCGCATGAAATTTTTGTCTTTTTTGCACACAAATATAGTTCTTTTGGTGGTATTTGAGCACCACTGGGTTTTTTATTTTGTGCGCTATACATAAAAAGACCGAAAATTTTGTAAAAATTAATTTTTTCTTTGTTTCTATTATAACATTTTGCAAATAAGTAATTTTTTCTTCATAATAACCCAAATCGGTGTAAATTATGTAGTCTTTGTGAAAGTTATAGAGTTCACAAGCTATGATGCTAATCATTGAAAATTGACTACATCTGATCACACCTGATGTACTGAAGGCCTTTCTCAATTCTTGAGACACTAACAAGCCAGGAGTACAAATATCCCCGAAATAACCACTTTTTGTAAAGTACAAATGGTATTTAGTAAGAGGCATGGTTCGTTTTTTGAAGTTGTAATTTTTTCCCACAATTCCTTGCAAAATTAAGATTTTTTTTTGTTCACAAAATTGTCATATTAACAGGTTTTTTTTCTCACATGGCATGTGCATACCACAAATGACACCCAAAATACATTCTGCTACTCCTCCTGAGTATGGCAATACTACATGTGTGAGACATTTTTACACAGCCTGGTAATCACCTATTACATTTTGAAGGCTCTGGATCACCAGGAAAACGGAAACGCCCACAAAATGACCCCATTTTGGAAAGCAAACACCCCAACATATAATCTATGAGGCATAATGAGTCTTTTGAACAGTTAATTTTTTTCCAGAAGTTTTTGGAAAATGTGGAAAAAAAAACGCATTTTTTTACACAAAGTTGTCCATTTATAAGATATTTCTAACACATAGCATGTATATAGCAAAAATGACACCCCAAAATACATTCTATTACTCCTCCTAAGTATGGCAATACCACATGTGTGAGATTTTAACGCAACCTGGCCACATACAGAGACCCAACATCAAAGGAGCATCATTAGGTGTTCTAGGGAAATAAATTACATCTTACTTCCTGACAACCTATAACATTTATGAAGGCCCTTCATATTTCTAACAGATAGCATGTACATTCCAAGAATTACACCCTCAAATACATTCTGCTGAACAAAGGGTAACCAAAAGATTACATGTGGTTTTAGTAGTACAGTTCTCCACAGGAGGAGAGCCTTGATGCACCCAGGAATGTAATCAGCTACAGTGAATGGAATTGTCCAGGCAATGGGCAGTGGCAGAGGTGGCACTGATGGGCACTGGTGGCACTGATGAGCTTTGTAGTGGCGCTGATGGCACAGTTGAGCACTGTATTAGCACGGATGGACACTGTAGTGGCACTGATGGGTACTGTAGTGGCACTGATGGGTACTGTAGTGGCACTGATGGCACAGATGGGTAGTGTATTGGCACTGATAGTACTGTAGGGCACAGATTAGAACTGTTGTGACACTTGTGTGGCACTGTAGTGCACTGCTGGGCACTGTGGAACACTGCAAAAATCAGTTACACTCACTGTTTTACATTTCATCTCTTTTCTCTCCTCGCACGTTGTATCAGTGTGAGGAGAGAAGAGAGCTGGACCTCTGCATGACCCCAGTTTGTTTACATTGTGATCACTCCCTCATTAGAGGGAGTGATCACGGTGTAAAGGGCCCCTGTCATTGTCCCTTTACCACGATCCTTGTTGCGCTGGGTTCCGTGAACCCAGCGAGCACGGACACATCTACTCCAGGGGGCATGCGCAAATCTCGAGTTTGGGAGGACATCCATGGACGCCCTCCCAGAACAAGCCAACCACACTGTAGCTGCCTTTCGGCTATGGCCCGGTTGGCATGTGTAACTTACAACACTGTATGTACAGAAAAACACCTGTTGATATTGTGAGAAGTATTCTGAACTAGCGATGAGCCGAACACCTCCCTGTTCGGTTCGCACCAGAACCTGCGAACAGACCAAAAGTTTGTGTGAACTTTAGAACCCCATTAAAGTCTATGGGACTCGAACGTTTGAAATCTAAAGTGCTAATTTTAAAGGCTAATATGCAAGTTATTGTCCTAAAAGTATTTGGGGACCCGGTCCTGCCCCTGGGGACATGTATCAATGCAAAAAAAAGTTTTAATAACGGCAGTTTTTTTTTCAGCAGTGATTTTAACCACTTAACCCCCGGACCATATTGCTGCCCAATGACCAGAGGACTTTTTGTGATTAGGCACTGCGTTGCTTTAACTGACAATTGCGCAGTCGTGCGACGTGGCTCCCAAACACAATTGGCGTCCTTTTTTTCCCACAAATAGAGCTTTCTTTTGGTGGTATTTGATCATCTCTGCGGTTTTTATTTTTTGCGCTATAAACAAAAATAGAGCGACTATTTTGAAAAAAATTCAATATTTTTTACATTATGCTATAATAAATATCCCTCAAAAATATATAAAAACACATATTTTTTCCTCAGATTATGCCGATACGTATTCTTCTACATATTTTTCGTAAAAAAAATCGCAATAAGCGTTTATTGATTGGTTTGCGCAAAAGTTATAGCGTTTACAAAATAGGGGGTAGTTTTATGGCATTTTTATGAAAACATTTTTTTTACTAGTAATGGCGGCGATCAGCATTTTTTTCAGTACTGCCACATTATGGCGGACACTTCGGACACTTTTGACACATTTTTGGGACCATTGTCATTTTTTTAGCGATCAATGCTATAAAAATGCATTGGATTACTATAAAAATGCCATTGCCAGTGAAGGGGTTAACACTAGGGGGCAGGGAAGGGGTTAAGTATGTTCCTGGGTGTGTTCTAACTGTATGGGGGGTGGACTCACTAGGGGAAATCACTGATCTTCTGTTCATACATTGTATGAACAGAAGATCAGCATTTCCCCCTGCTGACAGGACCGGGAGCTGTGTGTTTACACACATAGCTCGCGGTCCTTGCTCTGTTCCGAGCAATCGTGTGTGCCCGGCAGCGATCGTGCCCGCCGGGCACACGCACGGGACTCGGGGGCAAAAGGGGGGGCGCGTGTCGGCTGCGGCGGCGTGCACACGCCCCCTAGTGGCCGCTGAAGAGCCGACGTAGAGCTACGGGCTCTCACCCAGGAGAGCCGACCTGCCGCTGTAAAATGACGGCGGCAGGTCGGCAAGCAGTTAAATTACTTTTTATCCTTCAGAAATTACACTTTGTGCAGGGACAGTTCTAAGCATGGAAAACAAGCGCCTTGCTATACAGGCATACTTTACTTGCCTTTTTTTTTTAAACTTTTTTTGCATCGATACATGTCCCCTGGGGCAGGACCCAGGTCCCCAAACACTTTTTATGACAATAACTTGCATATAAGCCTTTAAAATTAGCACTTTAGATTTCCCATAGACTTTTCCAGGGTGTTCTGCGGCTTTTTGAATTTTGCCGCGAACACCCCAAATAGTTCGCTGTTCGATGAACAGGCAATGTTCGAGTCGAACTCGAAGCTCATTTCTATTCTGAACAATGATGTTAATTTAGTTAAAGGATTTGGAAGAAAAAAAAACAGGACAACTATTATTTAATGTATATAGCCGATTTTTTTATTTTTATATATTGGCTTTGCCAGCCCCAAAAGAGATATTTTACATGATGCTTATAGTATTCCAGTGGTCTTTAATTACATTCCTGTGTAAGGAAATATACCCTGGGACCGTACTATGCCTTGACATCAGATTGAGGTAAAACATGGTAGGTGATGATTTATTCCAGTTAATTTGAATTCTGATAATATCTCACAATTAGAAACAAACTGGAAAATGTGATATGTCTCCAAGTTAAATAAAAATGTGTATATGATTTCTTGATACTGGCACTTAAGATGGCTGACAACAACCTCAGCTCTATTCCACCCTTGCTTATTAACCACTTAAGACCCGGACCAAAATGCAGGTAAAGGACCTTGCCCCTTTTTGCGATTTGGCACTGCGTCGTTTTAACTGACAATTGCGCGGTCGTGCAACGTGGCTCCCAAACAAAATTGGCGTCCTTTTTTCCCCACAAATAGAGCTTTCTTTTGGTGGTATTTGATCACCTCTGCGGTTTTTATTTTTTGCGCTATAAACAAAAATAGAGCGACAATTTTAAAAAAAATTCAATATTTTTTACTTTTTGCTATAATAAATATCCCCCAAAAATATATAAAAAAACATATGTTTTCCTCAGTTTAGGCCGATACGTATTCTTCTACGTATTTTTGGTAAAAAAAATCGCAATAAGCGTTTATCGGATGGTTTTCGCAAAATATATAGCGTTTACAAAATAAGGGATAGTTTTATTGCATTTTTATTTTATTTATTTTTTTTACTACTAATAGCGACGATCAGCGATTTTTTTTTTTCGTGACTGCGACAATATGGCGGACACTTTGGACAATTTTGACACATTTTTGGGACAATTGTCATTTTCACAGCAAAAAATGCATTTAAATTGCATTGTTTACTGTGGAAATGACAGTTGCAGTTTGGGAGTTAACCACAGGTGGCGCTGTAGGGGATGTGTGACCTAATGTGTGTGTTTACAACTGTAGGGGGGTGTGGCTGTAGGTGTGACGTCATCGATCGCGTCCCCCTATTACAGGGATGACACGATCGATGCTACGGCCACAGAGAAGCACGGTGAAGCCGTGTGTACACACGGCTTTCCCCGTTCTTCCGCTCCAGGGACGGATCGCCGCACTCCAGCGGCGATCGGGTCCGCGAATCCCGCGGTCCCGGTCCTGGAGCTTCGGACCGGGTCGCGGGCGCGCGCCCGCGACCCACGGCTGGGTACTAAAATCAACGTGTATATATACGTTGATGTGCCCAGCCGTGCCATTCTGCCGACGTAAATGTGCAGTAGGCGGTCCTTAAGTGGTTAAGGATGATTAAACAGCATATACTGTAAGCCCTCCTTGGCTTACCAAATACCAGGCTTAATTTCCTTCACTTATGGAAATATACTCAAAGAAAAAAGCAAAACCAGTGCTGCAAAAGCTCAGAGACAGCTTTCCTTCCTTGCTGCACCCTCCACCTAAAGGCCAAATTCTCTTTGCAACTGACTGGGGATTAGGCACCTTTCCATCAATACAGCGCCTCTCACAGAACTTTGGCTATGAATATAATATTTACTTAAAGAGGTTGTAGAGGTAATTTTTTTCCCCTAAATAGCTTCCTTTACCTAAGTGCAGTCCTCCTTTACTTACCTCATCCTTCGATTTTGCTTTTAAATGTCCTTATTTCTTATGAGAAATCCTCACTTCCTGTTCTTCTGTCTGTAACTACACACAGTAATGCAAGGCTTTCTCCCTGGTGTGGAAAAAGCCTCTTGAGGGGGAGGGGGTGAGCAGGAGTGTCAGGACGCCCACTAACACACAGCTCCTTTTTTCTATCTGCAAAGTAGAGAGTGTCCTGACCCTCCTGCTCTCTCCCTCAAGAGGCTTTCTCCACACCAGGGAGAAAGCCTTGCATTACTGTGTGTAGTTACAGACAGAACAGAAAGTGAGGATTTCTCAGAAGAAATAAGGACATTTAAAAGCAAAATAGAAGGATGGGGTAAGTGAAGGAGGACTGCACTAAGGTAAAGGAAGCTATTTAGGGAAAAATGTTTTTACCTTTACAGCCCCTTTAACTTAACTGTTAAATACCTTAACAGCCAATACAAATTCACAGACCTTAACAGTTAGGTTACATATACATTGGTGAATATTTATGCTGTCCACTATGTTTGGTAGGTTCACAATCTTTTTAACCACTTCAATAATGGTCACTTTCACCCCCTTCCTGCCCAGGCTAATTTTCAACTTTCAGCATTGTCGAATCTTGAATGACAATTGCACGGTAATGCAACACTGAATATGAAACTTTAAACCATTTCCCCCCCAAAATACAGCATTCTTTTGGTGGTATTTGATCATCACTTGTTGTGTTTTTTTTTTTTTTTTTTTTTGGTTAACAAAAAAAAGGTTTTCTTTGTTTCGGTTATAACATTTTGCAAATAAGTATGTTTTCTCCTTCACTGATGGGCACTGATGAAGCTTATACCCGATTGCAGCATATACAGCGGCTCTGCCACACATTATCTTAAGTAAAACACATGCCCTGAATAATACCGATGCTAAGCAGAGTGTAATGACAGGAGACATCTGTGGATGGACGGTAACCAGTTAGTGACACAAATCTACTGAGAAGGGTATCGTATGACTGTTTACCAGCTTTTTATGACACTGAGGAGACCATCAACAGTGGAAACTGCAGATCCCTATTTGCCATCACACATCCATATTTAGAACGTTCATCTGGGTTATAACATACTGTGGCAATATACCTGTAAGTTGTTACTTGCTTAATCCATAGTAACCAGTGCATGCTTGGCCAATCATCAGCGCGCAATGCCGCAGTAAATTATGGGCCGTGGCGCGTCACTCGAATTTGTCGCGAATGTCCCGTTTTGTTCATATTTCGACTAATGATCGAACATACAATGTTCAAGTCGAACATACGTTCGACTCAAACACGAAGCTCATCCCTATTCCTGATTGAGGCATTAATCCCTTACTAGGAAATAACCATGGATATACTTTTTTCTCCACATTCCTGCTATTGAACTTTTTGTGGTGCAACGTTCATGTGGTTCATCATACCTTCCATATTATACATTGACATTGACTCTATTGGGGTTCTCTTCGATCATTTTCATTTTTTTCTCTTGAAGCCCATTCTTTTTTCCATTCCCCTCCCTTCCTTTCCAGCCATTTCCCTTCCCCCATTTCCCTCCCCCCCCCCCCCCATTTCTTTCCCAAGCCCCATTTACCCTTGGTGGCATGAGCTTCCCAGTACCTCTACATGGATGCCCATGCCTT
>JAJQKJ010001888.1:0-127315 GCA_029574335.1 Rana kukunoris
ATAAGGTGGTCTCTGGTGACCAGCGCACCCCTTACATCAGCGTTCCTCAGATCATGCTCTAAAGCCTTTTCCTTTACATCAGAGTTGCGTTGCACCACAAGGGAGACTCCTGCAGACTCATGTAAAGAGAAATGCCGAAAACTAATGTGGGGTGGGAGACCACCCTCTGCAGAGTAAATACACTAAGGTAAAGGAGAGGGGGATTTACTAGTCTTAATTTAAATCTTTACATCAGTGCCCCCTTGCATTATTGTATTTGCCCCCCCATTTCATCAGTGACCTCCCCCAGACTGGCCTGACACGCTGTCACTAACCTCATAGGTGCTCTGTGCAGGGCTCAGTTAGACGGCTCCAAGGTGGTGGCTCTGGTGTTAGTCTATATAGTCTCTTCTCCACAGTCCATACATGTCTGACTCCTCCCTCCAGTAATTCCAATGGCGCTCACTGATTACTCTCCAGTCTTCCCTTCAGAGACTGCAGACATGGTACAAGAGGTTGTTAGAGGCTGCAGAGATGGAGGTAGTTATAACAGGTGCACGGGATACAGAAGGCAGTCAAAGGATGTGGGAAATTATACAGGGGGTGGTCAGAGTATCCCATGTAGTGGAGCACACAGAGGGGTGTCGTCGTTTAGTGGAAGTACATCATGTATCCACGTGGGGGAGTACACAGTGGGATGAAATTTTGATAAAGAGACGTCACACAGGCCCTCACGCAGGACACATGGGAGGCAGGGCGGTGAGTTTGGCACACAGGGTGATCAGGTTTATGTTCTTAGGGGAGGGTGGGGTCCTGGTCCCCAGGGAAGATGGAGTCCCTAGGTGAATTGGAGTCCTGTCCCAAGGGGAGATAGGGTTCATGTCTGTAGGCAATATGGGTTCCTTGTCCCCAGGGTAGAAGGGGGTCCCTGTCCTCGGGGAAGGGGGGGGGTTGACAACCTCTCCAACCATCCAGGACCAGCTCTTCCATTTTTGGCTAACCCCGGGCCCATTTCCTCCGAACAGCCAGGGGATCATTCTTCTCTGCAAACCACCTGAGTGCCCTCTCCTTCTCCCATGGCCACCACAGCAGTACAAGTCTTTAGTGTGAGGGCTACTGGGAAACTCGCTCTGCTTCTTTGGTAGTGTTGCTCACGAATATTCGTATTGCGAATATTCGGCTCGAATATGGCATATTCGAGTATTCGCTTTGCGATATATGCGAATTTCGCGGTGAATATTCGTATTTTGAAATATTCGTATTTTTTTAATTTTTTTTTTTAGAACAGATCACATCCTAGAGCTCCCCATCGACGTCTAAAGCATTGCTGGTATGATTAGAGGACCTTGGGCCGAGTAGCTGCAGCGATCAATTTATATTGCCGAAAAATCGCAATGCGATTATTCGGCAATAGCGATATCGCGCGATTATTTGAGAAATTCGCAATATTGTTTTTAGCTAAAATAACACATATATTCGATTTCAGAGTGTTACTGTCGAAATTCCGCAATAAATTTCTCATTCGTATTTTTGCGAAATTACGATAAAATATCAAGAATATTCTGAGCCAATCAGAGTGCTCCATTCCGCATTTCTCGAATATTCGCAATTATTTTGTATTGTAATATATCAAGAATATTCTGAGCCAATCAGAGTGCTCCATCCGCATTTGCCGAATATTCGCAATTATTTTGTATTGTAATATATCACGAATATTCTGAGCCAATCAGAGTGCTCCATTCCGCATTTCTCGAATATTCGCAATTATTTTGTATTATAAAATATCACGAATATTCTGAGCCAATCAGAGTGCTCCATTCCGCATTTCTGGAAATTTCGCATTCGCAATTCGCATTCGCGATAGCGAAAATTCGCAATCATTTCATTTCCAAAAAATATCACGAATATTCGTATTTAGCGAATATATCTCGAATATTCGACTATATATTCGAGATATATCGCGAAATCGAATATGGCATATTCGGCTCAACACTATTCTTTGGCCCCTGATTGGAGGTAAAGCAGCAGAGGTGATCCAGCACTTGACAAGTCAGACATTGCTCTAATTTTCCTTGACCTCCCATAGATTTTGCAGGGCTGTGCACATATTTGTGTAAGCAGAGGCTCCCGTGTGTAAGGCTGCTGTATTAGTTCCTGAACAGATTGCATAGCTCTTCACATTATGTACATCATGCAGTGTGGATGGATGCTCTATGTTTTTCCTCGACCTGCCATAGATAAAATACATACAGTGCTATGCACGGGGCCTGCCCCCCTCCAAGCTTCGCAATATCTCCCCCTTCTTATTTCCTTCAGTACAGGCTACTAGAAAGAACAGCCTAGGAGGCATGTTAGGGGCAGAGCTGGATGTGGTGCTGCCGATGACTAGCTTAAACAAATCGCCACTCCGACCACCCATGTCTATAATTTTTCTGGCCTTAAAAATAGCATCCGTGATAGAGCAGTGGTGAAGTCGCACATGCATGGTAAAGCACAACCGTTTGCCGACGTAGCCGCACAGGAAGCAACGCGGTCGAGACTTTTCATAAGTTCAGGATTTTTTTTGGAACATCAACCGCATGAGAAACGTGAATTTAATAGCATACAGTAATATAGGGAAGGAAGGATGTAGGATGTACTCATCTATACTTGCTGTACTGGGGGGTGCAGGCCCCCGACCAGCCCCGAGAGTGACAATGTCACCACACCTCCCCACCATACAGGAACACCCCCAAACAACCCCCTCCAGACAGGATTATACCACACATTACAATGTTACCATTGCTCCCAATATGCCTGCTATGCAACACCAACCTGTAGACATGGCCCTTGTGAATCTTGCATGTGCCAGCAAAAACCATCCCCCACAATTCACCTCCCATCTTACCTACCCCTACCCAGTGTCCTCTGTCTGACCACCCATGCCGGTCACTACGAGGGAAGAGTGAGCAAATTAAAGTCTCTAACTGGCGACTTACGGCCCCTCCCCTGCAGACCCCCCCGATACCAATGTCTGCACAAGTAAGCTCTGCAGCCACCGCACAACCCCCAAGAAGTAAACTGGAACTGATGTCACGGTCGCACAGGAAGTGCCCTGTAACTTGGTGTCACACGAGAGAACTGTCGCCCAGAGAGGAGGATAGAGGGCGGGTTTTAATACCTCCTGACTCCTACAAATTCAGGCTGACCTACAGTCAGCCTTCCACATATATTACACAATCTACAGCATATCTGGTCACTGCTCCTCTGAAGATCTATAATAGATATCTGCATATTTTACCCACCTACATATTTTACCCACCTACAGTTTTTCCATTAGACATCTGGTTGCCTCTCCTCCGATCCTTTATGCGCCATGTTTGGTATTCTCCAGTGTTCTCGATGGGAGGGGTGTTAGAAGCTGATTTGAGTAAGGAAAGATTATAGCAGTGGTATACATGAAAAAGCAATATAGACTATATTAAAGATGCCTAGAGAATAGACATTTTCTAATTTATCATTATGCTCATTGCATTCCTTCACAGCTGCAAGGGTGGGCCACGGGGTGAGGCTGCAAAGGGTGGGCCACGTGGTGAGGCTGCAAGGGGTGGGCCACGGGTGAGGGCTGCAAGGGTGGGCCACGGGTGAGGCTGCAAGGGTGGGCCACGGGTGAGGCTGCAAGGGTGGGCCACGGGTGAGGCTGCAAGGGTGGGCCACGGGTCAGGCTGCAAGGGTGGGCCACGGGTGAGGCTGCAAGGGTGGGCCACGGGTGGGCGAGGCTGCAAGGGTGGGCCACGCTGCAAGGGTGGGCCACGCTGCAAGGGTGGGTGAGGCTGCAAGGGTGGGCCACGCTGCAAGGGTGGGGCACAGGCCACCCTGCAATGGTGGGCACAGGCCACCCTGCAATGGCGGGCACAGGCCACCCTGCAATGGCGGGCACAGGCCACCCTGCTGGCGGGCGGGCACAGGCCACCCTGCAATGGCGGGCACAGGCCACCCTGCAATGGCGGGCACAGGCCACCCTGCAATGGCGGGCACAGGCCACCCTGCAATGGCGGGCACAGGCCACCCTGCAATGGCGGGCACAGGCCACCCTGCAATGGTGGGAACTGATATAGTAGCAGTTAATATTTATTTTTGTAATGTAAGTCTGCATTAAACATTTAAGTGCCATTTCATAATATAATTTATGAGGGCGTGATTAGGGGCAGGGCAGGTGTTGGGTGGGGCAACTGGTGGAGAGTAAACCTTGAGGCCTGGCTAGTAGCTCAAGACTTGACATTTTGAGCCCTGCTATATACTACCCCTTGTCCCCCTTTTTCCTTACCCTCGGGAACCTCCCGCCCTCCCACAACACCGTGGCGCTTGATAGTATTAAAGGTGATGTCAGTGTGAAAGGTCTCAACACGCCAGGGGAAAAGACATGCTGCTAGATGAACTGAAACTGTCCCACACAGTTATTGCTTTCATCCAGGAGACATGTCAAAAATGACAAACTCACGTTTCTGAGGAATGGATGCTATCCTGTGACATACCATTCCACTGACCCAACTGCCAAGTCCAAGGGGTTTTCCATACTGTAATCCAGTAAAATCCCTTGGAAATGTCAGAGCTCTACAATAGATCCAACAGGACGTTATGTCTTCCTAACCCACTTCCCGACAGCGGCACGTAGATATACGTCCACAGAATGGCACGTACAGGCAGATGGACACATATATATGTCCCTGCCTTTGCGCGGGTCAGGGGTCCGATCGGGACAAATCCCCCCCCTCCCCCCCCCCCCCCGCTACATGCGGCGGTCGGAAACCCACGTTTCCGACCGCATTTTTTGCTGTGAAAATGACAATGGTCCCAAAAATGTGTCAAAATTGTCCGTAGTAAAAAAAGATGGTGGGGGGGGTCGTGGCGTTGTCACTAATTATGTTTAAACTGAACCAATAATCAGACCTAGCAGGTTAGTGAGTAGGTTCTAATGGGACAACATTCCCTTAATAAATGTAAGTAATGAAAAATAAAAATAAATAAATAAAAAGGTGGCAGTGTTTGCCCAATTGGTAAAGGAGTGAGTTTGTGTATACAAGAGTGGTAGTACCTCTATGGGCCACCAGTGGTGGTGATGTCACAGATGTAGAAGTGATATGTGAATATATATTCTACAGTGTAACTGGTCTGGCTGACCACACCGTACTACAGCACAATGACAAAACTTGTTTACAAATCTAAGTGCATAAAAACACTGATCTATATGCAACAAATTAATTAACAATTAAATAGTCCATATATCATAAAGGCAGGTGAGTATAGGTGATATAAAATTCAAGGTGCACCTATATGAATAGGTGGTAGAAAGTACATCAGGTGAATATCGCAGTGGGTCCGGTGCTCCCCCTTATGGGTCCCCACTCACCAGAGGCACTCACCCCTGCTAGGGTAGAATGCATGTCAATCAAGCAGGTACTCCAACGTGTCGCAGCTCCTTTTCCTGGATTCCTAATGGGGTTCTGTAGTATATCCTTGGTGTAAGAGTATTGGTGGTATAGGGTTCAATTAGTTCTCTGAGTTCCTCCAAAGCAAAGAAGAAAGGCTTCCATAGCGTGTAGTACGTTGAAGGCATAAAAAAATTATTGGCACTGCCAAGCATTAACATGGGCACAAAGTTGCAAAATACAAAAAATAAAAATGACGACAAGCTGAGAAAAGATTCCGGCGCGGCCAGCAATCAGAAACACAAACAAAAAATAAATAAAATATATAAAAACAAGTTAGGAGCAGCCTATGTCCTGTAAAGATATAGGCACTGCGGGTACACTGCACTAAAGTTATCCGATTGCTAGTCTGACCAGCATGGGAACGGCGTGCGTTCCATAAACAATTCGCTGGCTAGCCCGGAAGTGCGTGTAGGTGTGCGTGTGGCCGCTTTAGGGGGGGCTGCAGTCGCACATTTATAATCATCCTATTAACTCTAATTAGACTATCCTAAGCGCAGCTTCTCCTTATAAAAATTGTCCGTAGTGTCCGCCATAATGTCGCAGTCACAAAAAAAAAACGCTGATCGGCGCCATTAGTAGTAAAAAAAAATAAGAATAAGAATGCAAGAAAACTATCCCCTATTTTGTAAATGCTATAAATTTTGCGCAAACTAATCGATAAACGCTTATTGCGATTTTTTTTTTACCAAAAATAGGTAGAAGAATACGTATCGGCCTAAACGGAGGAAAAAAAATTATATATGTTTTTGGGGGGTTTTTATAGCAAAAAGTTAAAAAAAATATTGCATTTTTCAAAATTATCGCTCTATTTTTGTTTATAGCGCAAAAAATAAAAACCGCAGAGGTGATCAAATACCACCAAAAGAAAGCTCTTTGTGTGGGGGGAAAAAAGGACGCCAATTTTGTTTGGGCATAAATCACCCAACATTTTTAAATTGTTTGGAATAACGTGCTTTAAATAAAATAAAAACCGACCACACCCCTGACAGACACCACACCCCTGACAGACACCACACCCCTGACAGACACCACACCCCTGACAGACACCACACCCCTGACAGACACCACACCCCTGACAGACACCACACCCCTGACAGACACCACACCCCTGACAGACACCACACCCCTGACAGACACCACACCCCTGACGAAACTGGTCCGGACGGGCGGTTTTTATCGGACCACGCTGAAGTGGTCTGACGTGCGTACACACCATCGGACCAAAAATCCGATCAGACCATAACGTGGTGACGTAAAACACACCCACGTGCTGAAAAAAAGAAGTTCAATGCTTCCAAGCATGCGTTGACTTGATTCTGAGCATGCACAGGTTTTTGGTTCGATGCTTTTATGTACTAACCATCGAATCTGTCCGACAGACAGGTGTCCGGACAGAACGGTCAGATGGGCCGTACACACCATCGAATTGGTCCAGTTTCATCGGACCAGGTCTGATCATGTGTACGCGGCCTGCCTGACAGACCAAACTGACAACTGCAAACTCCCATTTTCACAAGGTTGCATACCAAGCTAGCCATGTTCCCGTCCTTGCCCTCACTGATGTCATTAAATGTCTCTTCCTCCATCCAGCCACGGTACAACACCAAGGGTCCCTGAAAGATGACAACAAGCCCCCTGGGACGCCTGCTGTGGGTGATCTTCCACCTCCTCAAAGCCACCTTCCTCCTCTGACTACTCTTCTTCAGATTCCTCTCTGCATTGCCGCAGGTCCAGTAATCGACAACGACAAGGCTGCTTCTGGTGGTGATGGTGACCACAACTCTTCCTCTTCACGCTCATCTATGGCCTGATCCAGCACTTTTCGCAGGGCACACTCCAGAAAAAAAGGATATGGAATGAGGTCGATGATGTTGCCTTGGGTTTGACTGACCAGGTTGTTCACCTGCGCAAAAGGACGTATGAGCCTACAGTCATTGTGCATGAGCGTTCAGTAACACGGCCAAAAAACACCAAGCTCCGCAGAGGCTGTCCTTTTTTTAAATAGAAAAAATTCTGTTCTCAACAGCTTAATTTCGGTTTTGTCCCCTATCAGGGGCCGGTGTATTGAATATATTTTAGGAACCTGGAGATGGAAGATGCTTGGTCGGTCCTCTTCCAATCTGGGGAATTGCGTGTGCGCCGTGTAATGTACTTTTGGTCTGTTCACAATGAAGCAACGACCTTATCTGGGGTGTGCCAACATTGCCATTGACAACACACTCAGAGGTGGTCACTTCATAGTGATACGCAAGCCCCTTCACAACAAGATAACGAGCATTAAGGGGAATTGACACATGTGCCTTTTTTTGGTTTTGTTTTTGCAGCCACAGTGCAGCACCAGAGGCGAGAAAAATTAGGCATGTACACATGCCTGAAAATGTAGGTATTGTTGCAGCCACTGCTGTAGCAGCGGGCAGAAAAAAAAAGGGATTTTTAAATACAGCTTACCTGTAAAATCCTTTTCTTGGAGTACATCACGGGACACAGAGCGGCATATTCATTACTATATGGGTTATATGGAGTACCTTCAGGTGTGGACACTGGCAATCTCAAACAGGAAGTCCCCTCCCTATATAACCCCCTCCCCTAGAGGGAGTCCCTCAGTTTTGTAGCAAGCAGTATGCCTCCCAAAATGGTCACCCAAAAGAGGGGTGGGAGCTCTGTGTCCCGTGATGTACTCCAAAAAAAGGATTTTACAGGTAAGCTGTATTTAAAAATCCCTTTTTCTTTCTCGTACATCACGGGACACAGAGCGGCATATTCATTACTATATGGGATGTCCGAAAGCAATGCTTTAATGAGGGGAGGGAGACATCTTCCAAAGAAGGATTCAATTTAGAGGTAAACTCAAATAATAATAATAATTCCAACTTAGTCAAGAAAAAACTTTTTTCTCTTTTTTTTTTTTTTTTTTACAACCAAGGGTGCTTCTGATCCCGAGGATCTCAAACTGCAGCCTGTAGTACTGCCTGTCCAAAGGCAGAATCTGCATTCCTTCTCACGTCTAGTTGATAAAACCTTGTAAACGTGTGGACTGATGACCACGTCGCTGCCTTGCATATCTGAGCCATAGAGATCTGATGGTGTGCTGCCCAGGAGGCGCCCATGGCCCTGGTAGAATGGGCCTTTACGACAAAGGAGGAGGCAACCTCTTCAAACCGTAGGCTTGAATGATTGTCTAATCCATCTCGAGATGGTGGATTTTGCAGCTGCCTGCCCCTTCTTGGGGCCATCTGGTAGAACGAATAACACATCTGTCTTCCGGATCTTTTCTGTAGCTTTTAAGATAGGCCTTCATGGCCCGGACAATATCCAAGGTATGCAGCAACCCCTCCTTTCTAGATGTGGGTTTTGGAAAGAAGGATGGAAGTACCCAAATTCTGGTTCAAGTGAAATTTGGATATAACCTTTGGTAGAAAGGAAGGATGGGGCCGGAGAACTGCCCTGTCCTTATGCAGAACGAGATATGGTTCCTTACACGATAAGGCTGCTAATTCTGACACTCTCCTGGCCGAAACTATGGCGACCAAGAAAACCAACTTTCTTGTCAGTAAGACTAAAGGAATCTCAGCCAACGGCTCAAAGGGTTGTGTTTCTGTAAAGTGGACAGGACAAGATTTAAGTCCCATGGACAAATTGGTGACTTGACAGGAGGATTAATACGCAAGACCCCCTGTAAGAAGGTCTTTACCAGCGAGTGGGTGGCCAGCGGCCTCTGAAACCACACTGACAGAGCTGAGATCTGTCCCTTGATTGTGCTTAGTGCCAGGCCTTTATCCACTCCTAGCTGGGAGAAAACTTAACACCCTATCAATAGTATATTTGCGGGAATTCCATCTTTTGGATTCACACCAGCCTACGTAGTTCCTCACACACCTGTAATAAATCACCCTGGAGACCGGCTTTCTAGCCCTAATCAGGGTTAGGGATTACCTGCCTAGACAGACCTCTACCCCTGAGAATCAGGGATTCAGCCTCCAGGCCGTCAAATTTAGACGCCGTAATGTAGGGTGGAGGATCGGGCCTTGTGAGGAGTAGGTCTGGTTGTAGAGGAAGAGTCCAAGGGTCTCCCACTGCCATCTTCAGGACTAGTGAGTACCAAGTCCTCCGGGGCCAAGCCGGAGCTACTAAAATGACTGGCTTGTGCTCCACTCTGATCTTGCGCAACAGGCGAGGGAGTAACTGTAGCGGAGGGAATGCATATAGAAGTTTGAATTGATGCCAAGGGCAAACCAACGCATCGGTTCCGCAGGCCATAGGATCCCTCGTTCGAGACACGAACCTGTCTAGTTTCTTGTTGAACCTGGATGCCATTATATCTACGTCTGGCATTCCCCACCTCTGGCAGATTGTCTGAAAGACCTGGGGATGCAGAGACCACTCCCCTGGCGACAGACTCTGGCGACTTAAGAAGTCTGCCTGCAGGTTGTCCACTCCGGGAATGAATATCGCCGAAATGCAGGGTACATGAACCTCTGCCCACTGAAAAATCAAGCTCACCTCCCTCTGAGCGGCCCGACTCCTGGTTCCCCCTTGGTGGTTTATGTATGCCACCGCCGTGGCATTGTCTGACTGGATTCTCACCGGGAACCCCTTTAATCTGGAGGTCCATGCCAGAAGGGCTAGGCGAGCAGCTCTGATCTCCAAGATATTGATGGGGAGCTGCCTCTCTGCTTTCACCCAAGTTCCCTGGCGAGAGGACCCCTCGAAGACCGCCCCCCAGCCTGCCAGGCTGGCGTCTGTGGTAAACTACCTTCCAGACAACAGGGCTGAAGGATTTTCCCTTTAGAAGATTCTGGGGGTTCAACCACCAGGCCAGGCTTTGTCGGACCCTTGATGATAGCGTCAAAGGGGACTCTAAGGCATGTGCCCTCTTGCCCCAGGCTGCTAGAATGGCTGCCTGTAGGACGCGCGAGTGTGGATCTGAGCGTATGGTACTGCCTCGAACGTGGCCACTAGCTTGCCTAGTAATCGCATACACAGGCGAATAGTTGGTTTTTTCTTGTTTAGAACCAACTGAACCAGCCCCTTGATAGCCTCGATCTTTACCAGGGGCAGGAACACTCTTTGCTGTTCTGTGTCTAACCTCATGCCGAGGTATTCCAACTGCTTTGTAGGCTGGAACGCTGACTTTCCCCGGTTTAGGACCCAGCCGAATTCTTCGAGGTACCGAACCGTGAGGTTTACTGCCTTTTGCAGACCCGGTCGTGAGTGATCTATGATTAAAAGGTCGTCCAAGTATGCTAGGACTGTGACCCCTTGGATCCTTAAATTGGCCAGAACTGGGGCTAGGATCTTCGTGAATACCCGGGGGGCCGTGGCCAGCCCGAAGGGGAGCGCCCTGCTGCCCCACCGCGAAGCGTAAAAGTCTTTGATGCGACTGAAAGATTGGTACATGAAGGTAAGCATCCTTTACGTCTATGGAGGCCAGAAAATCGTCCCTCTGAAGCGCGGCGGCTGCTGACACGGATGGATTCCATCCGGAAGGAACGAACCCTTAGGTAAACGTTTAACCTCTTTAGGTCCAAGATTGGCCTGACATCGCCGTTGGGCTTTGGTATGACAAAGAGATTGGAATAGAAACCTAGCCCTTGCTCTTGGGCTGGCACCTCTATTATTACGTCCTGGCAAAGCAGGTGATCCAAAGCTGCCAGCAATGAGGCCTTCCTTGCTGGATCCTTTGGTAGCCTTGATTCTTGAAAATGAGGCGGAGGACACCTTAGAAACTCCAGTCTGTAGCCTGTGGTTACAGATGCCCGGACCCATTTGTCGGGGATCTTGGCTTCCCAAACTTCTGAGAAGAAACGAAGCCCCCCCACCCGCGAGAGTGGGGGCGCCCCTTCATAAGGCAGACTTAGGAGCTGTCTTTGTCGGCTTGCGATACCATGGCCTCTTACCCCCAAGGGCCTGTCCCTGCGATCTACTGTTAACATTGGATCGTGCAGGCGGCCGTCGATACTGCCTGGAATTTGAGGGCCCCGAGACAGGAAAGAGCTGCCTTCTAAATGTAGGACCCCGGAATGTCTTTTTGACCGGTAAAAGGGGTACTCTTGCCCCTTGAAATAGTCTGAATATATTTATCCAGATCCTCTCCGAAGAGTCGTCCTCCATGGAAGGGAAACCCTGCCAGAAGCTTTTTGCATGGGGCTCCGCCGCCCCCAGTTCTTCAACCATAAGAGCCTTCTCATGTGCACCAAAAATAGTGATAAACGAGAGGCCTGCTGGATGGAATCCTTTATAGCATCTACCGCAAACCACAGAGCTCTGGGATGTCAGAAAACTCATCTGCTTGTTGGGTAGGCATGTCCTTTAACATTTCCTTTGTCTGGTCTTTTAACGCCTGACAAACACCAATCGCAGCCACCGCTGGCTGCACCACTGCTCCTGCCGTAGCAAAGGATGCTTTTAAAAGTGTCTCTAACCTTTTATCAACGGATCTTTAAACATATGTATGTTTTCCACCGGGCAAGTTAGTGATTTATTCACACATGAGATGGCTGCATCCACTACTGGGAGCCTCCACCTCTTGGAGATTTTTCCTCCATGGGGTAAATGACCGCAAATCTTTTCGGTGGCAGAAAAATCCTGTCCGGCCCGTACCCAATCCCGAAAGATCAATTCCTCCAAAAGAGGATGGACTGGAAAAACTGCGTTGCTTAACGGAGCTTTCAAAGAGCCCAGAGAGGATACGGAGGAACCTGAGGCTCTGGCAATGGTAAACTAAATGCCGAGCGGACCATGTCCGTCAAAGACTGTACCCACAGTCTTTCTGTCTGGGAGTCTGAAAATGGTTCCTCCGAGGCAGACCCCTCAATCCCTGAACCCTCTTGGTTCAGGTCTAGTTGATCCTCCTGTGATTCCAATTCCTCCAGAGAGAGAATCTCAGCATCTGAGGATACACCTCTTGGTGATGGGGATCTAACCCGTTTCTTACCAGGAATAGCTCTAGCGATCAATGCTGCTATTCTCTCTTCTAGCCCCCCTAGGGATACGGCTAGCATCTCCTCTGTGATAAACACAGGGCTGGGCTGATCTGGGCCAGCCTCCGCACCAGATCCCCCTAATGGCTCATCCAAGGCGCCTTTTTATGTTAATAAGTTGCGGGGAAAGTATCGGCATATCATCAGAATCAGAAAGGGAACCCTTTTGTTTTTTGGTCTTTTTTGTACCTTTGACCCCGGCCTTTGGAAGCCATAATACAAAATCGAGGGACTCCGCCCACACAACAGACTGTAGTGGGCAGGAGTACAAAACCAGAGTTTAGGGGACAATAGATCACTAATGCCCAAAAACTGATGGGATCCCGTATGTTTTTTTTTTTTTTTTTAAATATATATTATATATTTTCTTTTTAGACAGGGGAACCTAGTGATGGGGGAGAAAGGGGTGTCATCTGTCTCTCTCAGACATAGTGAACAAGGTTGCCCATGCAGAGCATACTTGGGCTATCCCCCTTTTTAGGTTAACCCCGGAGAGCCTGCTGTCGAACCAAGTCCCGCAGGCTCCCCCTTACCTGCTCCATGCAGCAGGATGTTTGTCCAGCAACTGATCCAATCTCTTCTCCCATCTCCGTGGGTAGCGTAGTAGACCTTCAGGCCCTGGGGTCCTTATGAAGGTACCCACTGTCCTGGACCTATATAGCACACCCTGGCAAGCAGGAACTTATGGTTTTTACAAACTCCAAGTCCTGGGCCCAGGGTCCAGCCCTCCAAAGAGGAGCATTATAGGCAAAACCCCACGGCTTGGGGCCCGGGTACTGTCCACTTTGGCACTGAGGCTCCTTGGACAGATCCGGTTAGCCCGCCCTTAATCCAAGGATGTGGAGCAAAGCTATTCCGTGACCAACACCTAAGACACTGGCGAAAAAAAACTGAGGGACTCCCTCTAGGGGAGGGGGTTATATAGGGAGGGGACTTCCTGTTTGAGATTGCCAGTGTCCACACCTGAAGGTACTCCATATAACCCATATAGTAATGAATATGCCGCTCTGTGTCCCGTGATGTACGAGAAAGAAAATATGTTTTCCAGGCAGAAAGTGCACTAAAACATTGCGGCTTGAACCCTATTTGGTGGCGGATAAGTCACGCAAGTCATCCGGCATGCAGAGATAAAATACAGCAGCGTGTGAACCATTTTTTTTTTTAACAAACAAAGGTGCTTTATTCTAAAAAAATTATATATTACCGTATATCTCTTGACATGGTACAAAACAGGACATAATATAGAACATCAGCGAACAAGAGAGAGCTATGATCAGGCAGAATAGCAGGCGATATCATGGCACTCACAGAAACCAATGGCAAAAAGGTAGGTCCACAAGTAGACAAAAAAAAAAACCAAACCCCACACACCCTCCCCCAAGAACACAGAAGATGGGGCCCAGGGCCCTTAGGAGGAGAGCCAAGGAGCCCACACCTTCTCATACTTCCACGGGCAACCACGGTTAAAGGGGTTGTAAAGGTAAACGTTTTTTTACCTTAATGCATCCTATGCATTAAGGTAAAAAAACATCTCACAGCACCATTGGCTGGCGCTGCTGTCAATCACAGCGGATGATGCGGCGCGTCGGGGGGTGGAGCCGAGTGATACAGTCGGCGACTATGGCCGCCGCTGTATCACGGGAGCGCGCTCGCAAAAGCTTTTCACCGTGCGAGCGCCCTCGCATGAAGATGGAAAGCTTTTGCGAGGAGGAGCCTAGACAGCCGCCGAGAGACCCCAGAAGACAGCTTTCCAGGCCACTCTGTGCAAAACGAACTGCACAGAGGTGGTAATTATAACATGTTTGTTGTTTTAAAAAAAATCCTGACTTTAGTGTCGCTTTAATGTAAGTGATTTTATACATAGGTAAGGCCGCCACAATCTGCTTCCCAGGAGGAAAGAGATGGGGGTAATGGGACGATCCATCTCCTTCTTAGCGTAAAATAGAAGGTAAGAAATCAATTTCAAATGATGCGAGCATTGTGTATCCTCGTGCACCCCCAACAGTGCCAGCTCAGGCAGCATTTGGAGGGACAGCTGCAGCCGCAAATTAAATTCACTAAACAACGCTGCCCAAAACCCCCCTACAACAGGACAGTCCGAAAACATTATATAGGTGCCAACTTGAGTCTTACACTTAGGGCACATGGGATCTCTGGCCGGGAATATGCAATGGAGCTTTTGGGGAGTGTAAGAAATTCTATGAAGGAATTTGACCTGTATAAGCTTATCCCTGGATGCAATGACCAACTTAGGGCCACAATCCAGGCAGTCTTCCCATCCCTCCCTATCCAGAGGTTATGTCACTGTGCCAGGCTTCCCACAGTCTCTCCATCTTGGGGGAGTCCTTACTCAAAAGCGCCCCATATAAGGTAGAGAGAGGCCTAGCAAGATCTCCCGACGCCAGAAGCTCCTCTATGCGGTCAGCCTGAAGGATAGGGCGCTGAGAGAACTGGGCCCTTGCTGCATGCTTAAGTTGCAGGTATCTGAAATGCAGCCACCAGGGCAGGCGGTACGCATCTCTCAATTCGGGGAAGGGTACCAACTCTCGCCGGGGCATAACGTGGCTCAACTTGGTGATACCAAACCTCGCCCAGGCCTGAGGGTCCGGAATGGAACGGAAGTGAGGCAAAGCCGGGCTGTGTGGACCATTTTTAGCCCAATGCAGCTCATCTCATCAGGCCTTTTTTATTTAAATGCATCGCCCACTGTCCGTCCCTTGGGGATACTTTCCTCATTCATCTTAATAAAGGTGAGATAATGTAGACTTTTTGACCTAGGCGACTTCTCTTCTTAGTGACAATACGTCCTGCTGCACTGAAGGCCCTTTCTGAAAGGACATTTTAAGCGGGGCAGGCCAGAAGTTCTAATCGCAAATTGGAATAGCTCAGGCCACAGGTCAAGCCTGCACACCCAGTAGTCAAGGACTTCCTTATCTTTGTATTCTTTTGTATGCATAAAGGGTACAAGATGATCTCTTAATTGTAAAATTTCTGATTCAATATTCTTCAATTTATGCTGCCTTCTTATTACGATTAGCTGTAAGAGGTCAGTTTCACATTTGTTGAAGAACTTGTACCATTCTTCCATTAACCCTTTATCATTGACCGCATCATTAGGTGACATGTCCCACCTTAGTCTTCTAGGAGCTATTTGCTCTGTGATGTACATTTCTAAAGTGGCTATAATACAAATATAAAGAATACAAAGATAAGGAAGTCCTACTGCAAGAAGCAGTCAAGAAATAGGATCATGAAATACAACAGAAAAAGCAAAAGAAGTTTAAAAGGGACGTTCTAGATTACAAGAATCAACAGGTTTACAAATGGCAAACGGATGGAACCTATAATGAAGCAGATGACAATGTTTCCATGACAGAGGAATCCAGGGAAAGCTCCCCAATTAGAGAAGAGACTACATGGCAAAGGGCAGAAACTAGACCTAATAGAACTATGAGAATCGAAACAGCTCCAGAAAGAGTAGTAGACCATAGTCCCATACGTCAAAATCAAAGGTCAAATCATAGAGATCAAGCACAACAAGAAGATATAGACATAAGAATCCCATACACACCGAGAATTCCAAGACACCGTAATAGATTTTCACCATTGCGGACACTACCTGAAGATACCCCATATAGAAGACCACAAAATAGACACGTTTTTTTTCCCAGGGCATACCAAGGTCGCCCCCCTGCCAACAGAGGATTCCAGACCCTTTAGGAACCAAGGCTGGAGACAGCCTTTCATGTACCCACCCAGAAATCATTTTAAAGAAGGGTGGAACCCAAGGACCACCAGGAATCCAAGAAGGACGAACAATTGGGAACCAGAATACAGGGAATGGGAAGACAGGAGAGAACAGATATACAGACCCCAAAGATGGGCAAGAGGAGGAGAACAAGAGGAAAATGAGGGGGCATCCAGAAAAAGAAGGCGAGAGTACTAGGAAGCAGAATTTTTAACCTAAGTGACACCACATTTAGTACAGAAGAAATGAAGGTGTTAGACTTGGGATTAAAGTTTTCCCCAGATAAGGAATTAGAAAAATTCGAGGCATATATAGACTTACAGAAATTCATTTGAAATTTAAATATAAAGAAATTCTTCTATCAGAAGAAAAAAGTCAGCCAGTAAATGAAACCAGTGAATATATACACTCCAAGTTGAGGAACAACTCAACATTCAATCCCAAAACACAACAAAATGAGAGTCTAACAGTGTTTAAGAAAATGGTGGAAGAAGACATCAGACAAATACGAGTAAACAAATCAAAACGTAACAAAATATGGAAGACCATTAAAGAAATAGAGAAGAAGAAAAATATTATAATAAGACCCGCAGATAAAGGGGGAGGGCTGGTCATACTCAACGAAAAGGACTATGAAATAGAAATGACCAAGCTTTTAAACATACCAGACACCTACAAGAAACTGAAATCCAACCCAAAAAGGGAATATAAGAAAAAACTAAGTTCCTTTTTAGAAAAAGGGAAGAGAATAGGTATCCTCACAAAAAAAGAGGCTAAATTTCGAATCCCAAAGGCGGCTAAGACCCCAGTTATTTATTACGTACCAAAAGTGCATAAGGACCAAACCTGCCCGCCCGGAAGACCAATAATAAGTGGAATAGATTCCCTTTTCTCAAGGATTGGAGCATACATAGATGGGTTTCTGCAACCAATAGCCAAGGGGGGTCCTTCATACTTAAGAGATAGTAGACAACTACTGAATGATATTCAAGAAATTAAGGTAGAAGAAAAGGATATCCTAGTAACCATCGATGTCAATTCATTGTATACCAATATTGTTCAGCAAGATGGAATACAAAGTGTAGAATGGGCATTACAGAAACATACACAAATGAGACAGGAACAGATCCAGTTCATTCTAGAAGGCCCGGAATTGGCCATGAGTCACAATTATTTCTGGCATAAAGGTGAATTCTATACACAAACCAAAGGCGTCGCCATGGGGGCTAAGTACGCCCCCAGTGTGGCTAATATTTTTCTCAATCACTGCGAAGCTGAACAAATTTACAGCATCCATAGACCGAACCTTAAGTTTTTCCGCAGATATATAGATGACATTTTAATTTTATGGAGCGGGACAGAAGAACAGTTGCAAGATTTTTTTGACGAAATAAATCATAATGCCTACGGAATGACGTTTTCAGGCACTTTGAACAAGCGAAGTATTGATTTCTTGGATCTGCAATTGTTTAAAGAAGATGAGTGTATCAGTACAAGAACATTTTTCAAAAAAACTGAAAGAAATGGATACATACCAGTTAATAGTTGCCATCATAGGCAATGGATTACTAACATTCCGAAAGGTCAACTCATGAGGATACATAGAAACTGTAGTCCTACAGACTTCAACCTACAAGCAGATACTGTCATCAAAAAATTTGTAGAAAAAGGCTACAAAAAGAATGAATTAGAAAAACAAAGAGAAAATCAAAAATATGGACAGAAAAGCCATGATTACAGAAACATCAAAAAAGAAAGGTAAATCTATGGATACTGCATTCCTGACAGGCTACAACATACAGCACAAAACATTGGAAAAGATAGTGAAAAAACACTGGCCCATACTGCACTCGGATAGCACCTTAAAACATATACTACCTAATAGACCCTCTTTTGTCTATAGAAAAGCACCAAATTTAAGGAACCGCCTGGTACACAATGCTCTAGACCCCCCAAAACAAATAAAAATCTTTAAACAACTTAAAGGATTCTACAAATGTGGTAAATGTCTCCCATGTAGGGTCAGTAAAAAAACTAATAAGAAAGTAGAGTAGGTAATTTCCACATCAAATGGTTCGAAATACAAGATCAAAGAACTGATAACTTGCAACAGTACACACTTGACACACATTATCGAATGTCCATGCAAGTTACAATATATAGGGCGAACCACTAGACAACTACACGTAAGAATCCGTGAACATATCAAAAATATAAAGAAAGGTTTTGACAAACACAGTGTCTCAAGACATTTTAGGGACCACCATAACAAAGACCCAACATGCCTGATATTTTATGGGATTGACAAAATCAAGGAACACTGGAGGGGAGAGAATAAAACAATAAAAATCTCCCAAAACGAAACCCGATGGATATTCCAGTTAAACACATTTAAACCGGCAGGGATGAATATTGACCTTGATTTAAATTGTTTCCTGACCAACTTTTAACAGCTTCCCTTCAATAGGGGACCTTGAAAGCAAATAAAGTTTCTTGAGCATTTTTAAGACTACTTTTAAAATAGATACATTTTTTACAATAATTTTAAATAATTTCTACATGAACGCCATTCTCTCTAAAATGTACATATGAGGAATATATATCAATCCTCCAAATACTTTTCTCAATTTTAAGTTTATATTTTAAAAAACATATATAATCAATTTTATCACATAACACATGCATTATCCATGACAGCCACAAGAGGGCGTCATATATTCAAATACATAGGTATATTATTTACATTTAGGTCTGCCCCTCTCTTATAAAAAATCCCCTCACAATTATAAAAAATCTCCTCACAATTAAGAATGTCCCAATTGCTTATGTCACTCTTTCACTTTAGGGTTATATATTCATATTCCCTATATTTCATGCAAGTTAATATGCAAATGTTAATATTCATATGTCATATAGATCCCAATATCAGAATAGATTTTAATCTTGTGTTTTCATATATATTTTTTATTATTAACATTGCTAGCCTGTTTTTAATAGTAATGTCTTTTACAAATGTATTATCCAAGATAGTATTGCAGCAGAGCATTAAGTGTTTTCATTGTGCCAGCCAAATTATAGAGAAAAAACTCAATGCATTTAAACTCATTAGGCTTCGGTCTGAAAAATCACTAACAAAATGGTGCTGAGCACTAGTCATCCTAGTGCCAGGACTTCTGTCCTCGGATTAGCCTAATTGCATTGGACGCAGGGCAAGGCACGATGAATGAACACAGATCTAAGCATAAATACATTGAGCGTTTGCGACAGAGGCACGCTCCAGATGACGTCACTAGACGAAATCGGACGAGCAAGATAAGCACCCAGACGCAAACACTCGTGAGATATACAATGCGATACGCCTGATTTAACTTTTCAAATGTGAGTACATGACCTTTTATGTAAAATAAATTCTTACCAACTTTACTACACTATGTGGGCATTCTCTCTCTTTTGAGCTACATATCTGCCTGAAAGGATCCAAACAAGTGGACACTTGCCAGAGAGCGACACAGGGCTAATACTGTGAAGGCTATTTGCCCCTAGTGGGGATCTGGATCTGGTCAGTGAGGGACCCACCAGAGCACAGGAAGAGGGATCACTGAATGAACACTCATCTGCCTTAAATCATATTAAGCACCTAGCACTTTCTTGCACGGACTGCATAATTAGCATCAGTTGTTATTCACGGCACACAGCACTTTAATTTTTAACAATTTTAAACAGCACAGAATTTTATTAAGTCAACTTTAAGAGGCGCCAACACCTACTACCTCACCCCCTCTAACTTTCCATATTCCATCTCGGTCAACTATTGGAGTACTTGAATTCAATAGGTCTGTAGCGCGGATTCTACCCACCCCTTTGCTTCATTTACTTCATACAGTGCGCCAATCTCTGCACTGAGGCTTTTGGCATGTATTTGGAGAAGGGCCGTGTGTCCGTCGCTCTGCTAGTCCTACTAGCTGGCGTGCGTTCCACCGTCGCGAACCAGCGGACCCGGAAGTGGTGTTAGGATGCGTGACTGGTTAGCGCCTCGACGTACATTTCTCAGGATAAACACACTCCCATAGAAGTACCCAGGGGGTGTGGGGGCAGGCTCCCCTCCCCTTAAGGGGCAGAAGGAGGGACACAAACAACCACCCAGGCGGCTTCGACAGCCGCTGCCTCTCCTACCTGGGCGGGGCTGGTGCAAGTGGCTCATGCTCCCGCCACCTCTGCAGCATCTTCTGGCTCCATAGTTCCCCAGAATGTGGCAGGTGTTTGACCCTTTTGAATTTTCCAGTTATCCCCGGCCGCTGCGAGGGCCGGAAATGCACCGCCGTGGCCGCCTCCCCCTTCTGCGCTCCAACGGCCGGAACCGGAAGCCGTCACGCACTGCCGGAAGTCCAGCCCCTACTGGAAGTGACGTCACCCACCCTCCGGACCACCACATACCCGGAAGTCGACACCTGACTGCCCCATCAGCCTGCAGTGGCCGGTCTACGGGAACGAGACCCTCTGGCAGCCTTTACCCTCACCGGGCCTGAGAAGAGGAAGGCTCCAAAACACATCCCCCACCTGTCAGGGGACAGGTTAGGACTGCCTCCAGAGAACAACCGAACGCAGGTATGCCAACAAGAAACCATCTCCACCTGGAGAGAGAGCAGCACACCCTAGGTTCCCTGCAGCGCCTCCACCCTGGCCAGAGGAAACACTACAACTGAGGCCATGGTGGAAGTGGGTGGAACTTAAAGAATCAAATGCAGTGTCTCCTGGGAAATGGGTGGAGCTGCGCTCTCTCCAAGTGCTGTCTGAAAGACCAGATGAGAAAAAAGGGATTTTTAAATACAGCTTACCTGTAAAATCCTTTTCTTGGAGTACATCACGGGACAGAGCGGCATATTCATTACTATATGGGTTATATGGAGTACCTTCAGGTGTGGACACTGGCAATCTCAAACAAACATGAAGTCCCTCCCTATATAACCCCCTCCCCTAGAGGGAGTCCCTCAGTTTTGTAGCAAGCAGTATGCCTCCCAAAATGTTCCCAAAAAGAGGGGTGGGAGCTCTGTGTCCCGTGATGTACTCCAAGAAAAGGATTTTACAGGTAAGCTGTATTTAAAAATCCCTTTTTCTTTCTCGTACATCACGGGACACAGAGCGGCATATTCATTACTATATGGGATGTCCGAAAGCAATGCTTTAATGAGGGGAGGGAGACATCTTCCAAAGAAGGATTTAATTTAGAGGTATACTCAAATACTAGTAAATCCAACTTAAACGAGAAATGTAAATCTCAAATCAAATCAAGGGAGCCCCCTCAGATCCTGAGGAGCTTGAATCGCGGCCTGTAGTACTGACTGCCCAAAGGCTGTATCCGCATCCCTTCTTACGTCCAATTGATAAAATTTTGTAAACGTGTGGACTGATGACCACGTTGCTGCCTTGCATATTCGAGCCATAGAGATCTGATGATGTGCTGCCCAGGAGGTGCCCATGGCCCTGGTAGAATGGGCCTTTTACCGACAAAGGAGGAGGCAACCTCTTCAAACCGCAGGCCCGAACAATTAATTGTTTAATCCATCTTGCGATGGTGGATCAAGCAGCTGCCTGACCCATCTTGGGCCCTTCCGGTAAAACGAACACCACATCTGTTTTCCGAACCTTCTCTGTAGCTTTAAGATAGGCCTTTATGGCCCTGACAATATCCAACGTATGCAGCAACCCCTCCTTTCTAGAGGTGGGTTTTGGAAGAAGGATGGAAGTACCACATCCTGGTTCAGGTGGAAACTGGATATAACCTTTGGTAGAAAGGAAGGATGAGGACGGAAACCCGCCCTATCCTTATGTAAAATGAGATATGGTTCCTTACAAGATAAGGCTGCCAATTCCGATACTCTCCTGGCCGAAACTATGGTGATCAGAAATACCGACTTTCTAGTCAGTAAAACCAAAGGTACCTCAGCCAACGGCTCAAGGGGTTGTTTCTGTAGAGATGACAGAACAAGATTTAAGTCCCATGGACAAAGTGGTGATTTGACCGGAGGATTAACACGTAAGACTCCCTGTACGAAGATCTTAACCAGCGAGTGGGCGGCCAGCGGCCTCTGAAACCACACTGATAAGGCTGAAATCTGTCCCTAGATCGTGCTTAATGCCCGGCCTTTATCCACTCCTAGCTGGAGAAAACGTAATACTCTATCAATGGTATACTTGCGGGAAACCCATCTCTTAGCCTCACACCAGCCTACGTAGGCCCTCCAAACCCTGTAACAAAATTACCCTGGAGGCCGGCTTTCTAGCCTTAATGAGGGTAGGGATTACCTGCCTAGACAGACCTCTACCCCTGAGAATCAGGGATTCAGCCGCCAGGCCGTCAATTTTAGACGCCGTAATGCAGGGTGGAGGATCGGGCCTTGTGAGAGTAGGTCTGGCCATAGAGGAAGAGTCCAAGGGCCTTCCGCTGCCAATTTCAGGACTAGTGAGTACCATGCCCTCCGGTACCAAGCTGGGGCTACCAGGATAACCGGCCTGTGCTATGATCCTGCGCCACAGGCAGGGTAGTAACTGCAGCGGGGGAAATGCATATAGAAGCTATGATTGATGCCAAGCGCAAACCAACACATCGGTTCCGCAGGCCATAGGGTCCCTCGTTCGAGACATGAACCTGTCTAGCTTCTTGTTGAATCCTTATGCCATGACCTCCACGTCTGGCACTCCCCACTTCTGGCAGATTGTCTGAAAAAAACTTGTGGATGCAGGGACCACTCCCCCGGCGACAGGGTTTGGCGACTTAGGAAGTACGCCTGCAGGTTGTCCACCTCGGGAATGAATGTCGCCGATATGCAGGGTACATAAACCTCTGCCCACCGAAAAACCAAGTTCCTCTCACTCTGAGTGGCTTGACTCTTGGTTCCCCCTTGGTGGTTCACATATATGCCACCGCTGTGGCATTGTCTGAATGACTTCTCACCGAGGACCCCTGTAATCTGGATGTCTATGCCAGGAGGGCTAGCCGAGCCGCTCTGATCTCCCAGACCTTGATGGGCAGCTGCCTCTCCGCCTCTGCCCAAGTTACTTGGCGAGTGAACCCGTTCCAGACCACTCTCCAGCCTTCTGGGCAGAACCAAGGCTGCTAGAATTGCTGTCTGTAGGACCCGAGTGTGGAAGCGTGTGGTATCGCCTCGAACATGGCCATTAGTTTGCCTAGTAATCGCATACATAGGCGAATAGTTGGTTCTCTTTTGCTTAGAACCAACTGAATTAATCTTTTGATAGCCTCGACCTTTACCAGGGGCAGGAACACCCATCTTCTGTTCTGTGTCTAATCTCATGCCGAGATATTCCAACTGCTTTGTAGGTTGAAATGCTGATCTTTCCCCAGTTTAGGACTCAGCCGAACCTCTCGAGGTACTGAACCATGAGGGTTACTACGCATTCCACCAAGGAAGCGAGTGATCTATGATTAAGAGGTCGTCCAGGTATGCTAGGACCGAGATCCCTTGGATCCTTTAGACTGACTAGAATTGGAGCAAGGACCTTCGTTAAAACCCGGGGGCCGTAGCCAGCCCGAAGGGGGGCGCCACGAATTGGAAGTGACGCTGTATCACTGCGAAGCGTAAAAACAAAAATATTTGATGTGGCTGAAAGACTTGGTACATGAAGGTAACCATCCTTTATGTCTATAGAAGCTAGATCCTTCTGGAGTGTGGCGGCTGCTGACCGAACGGATTCTGTCCGGAAAGAGCGAACCCTTAGGTAAGCATTTAAACCTTTTAGGTCCAAAATTGGTCTGACATCGCCGATGGGCCTTGGTATGACAAACAGATTGGAATAGAAACCTAGCCCCTGTTCTTGGGCTGGTACCTCTACCATTATGCCCTGGTAAGCAGATGAACCAACGCCGCCCGCATTGAGGCCTTCCTTGTGGAGGAAATTTTTAGAAATTCTAATCTGTAGCCTGCGGCCACAGATGATTGGACCCCCTCTGTCGGGGATCGATCCCCAGAGGCCTGTCCTTGCGATCCATTTTAAAGTTTGATCGCGCAGGAGGTCCGTACTGCCTGGAATTTGAGGGCCCCGGAACAGGGGGGGGAACTGCCTTTTAAACGCAGGACCCCGGAACTTCTTTAGACTGGTAAAAGGGTACTTTTGCCACTTGAAACAGTCTGAATGTATTTATCCAGATCTTTCCATGGAAGGGCAAACCTGCCAGCAGTCTTTTACATGGGCTCGGCCGCCCAGTTCTTCAACCATAAGATCCTTCTCATATGCACTAAAAATAGTGACAACGAGACGCCTGCTGGATGGAGTCTTTTTGTAACCTCTACCTTTTTTTTTTTCCATAGGGTAAATAACAGACAACCTTCCAGGTGGTCTCCCATCCAGGCATTAACCAGGCCCGACCCTGCTTAGCCTCCGAGATCAGACGAGATCGGGCGCTTTCCGGGAGATGCGGCCTCAAGGACCTCACGGGTAGTTGAAAAGCAGTGCCCGAACCGGGACCTGAACCCTGGACCCTCAGATTAAAAGTCCGATGCTCTACCAACTGAGCCATCCGGGCCCCCTTTTTAAAGAGCACTTGGTCAGGGGAAAGAGTGCCTGCAAGCACAAATATTTCCTGGCAGACGTGCATAAAGACTACCCTCTCGTCAGCTTTAGGCGGCAGAAAAAATTCTGTCCGGTCGTCCCAATCCTGGAAAAACCAATTCCTCTAACAGAGGATGGGCCAGAAACGCTGCGTTGCTTAAAGGCGTTTTTAAAAGAACCCAAAGAGGATACCGCAGGAACCTGAGGCTCTGGAAATGGCAAATTGAATGCCAAGCGGGCCATGTCTGTCAAAAACTGGACCCACAGACTCTCCGCCTGGGAGGCTGAAAACGATTCTACAGTGGTAGATCCTCTAGGTTCTGTCCTTTTGGCGATGGGGATCTAGTCCGCTTCTTGCCAGAAAAAGAGCCAGCGATCATAGCTGTTAACCTCTTTTCTTTAGCCCCCCTAGGGTGACGGCTAGCATCTCCTCTGTGATAACACAGGGTTGGGCCGACCTGGGCCAGCCTCAGCACCAGACCCCCTTAATGGCTTATCCAGGGTGACCCCCTATAGGAATAACCTGTGGGGAAAGTATTGGCATATTATCAGAACCAGAGGAGGAACCCCTTTGTCTTTGCCTTTTCTCTTTTTTTTTTTTTTGATCCTGAACCCTTGGAAGCCATAATACAAAAGCGAAGGACTCCGCTTACAACAGACTGTTATAGCCAGGAGTACAAAAAAATAAGGTTTAGGGGACAATAGGATCACTAATGCCCCAAAACCGGTGGGGCTCAGTATGTTTTTCTTTTATATGTTATTCACCACATACAGCCCCACCCCCAACATGTTTGCCAGCATTCAACCTGTTGCCAAGGGGATTTTGGCTTAACAAAAAGTATTGGAGCTGACTCCAGTATGTAGTACCCCTTCTCGCCACCGGGAGTCACTGTGCTGCCAGCTCTACGTCCTCTCTCTCTCCAGCTCAGCTCTGAACTGAGCTAAGAACGCGCCTGCTGTGTATAACAGCAATTAAAGGCGCGCCCACTCTACACTGCAGTCACACTCCCGCCCCTCCCCCCCTCTCGAACGGCGCGAAAATTTTCTATATGCATGCGCGCGTGCACGCGCGCGACTGTCGGGGGAGGAGAGCCCAGGAGGAGACGCACTCTGGAGCCCAGGAATGCAGGTTGGAGGACGCATCAGGCGGCAGATTTGAATCCCGGCAAGGTAAGGCTAACACAGGCCCCTAAGGAGTCCCTTTAGCCTAGAGACAGATCTTTTTTTTTTTTTTTTTAAAAGATCTTCAACCAGCGAGCAGCAGGTAGCTAGCAAACATACATAGATAGGTAGGGGGATCAAGTTATGGGGGGAAACATTTCAGGGCATCCTGTCTATCAGACATAGTGACCATGGTGCCAATGCAGAGCATACTCAGGCTACCCCCCCTTAAGATCCCCCTGGAGAGCCTGCTGTCGAACCAAGTCCCGCAGGCTCCCCACTTACCTGCTCCATGCAGCAGGACGTTTTGCAAAACAGTCCAATCTTCTCCCATCTCCGTGGGTAGCGTAGTAGACCTTCAGGCCCTGGGGTCCTATGAAGGTACCCACTGTCCTGGACCTATATAGCACCCTGGCAAACAGGAACTTATGGTTTTTACAAACTCCAAGTCCTGGGCCCAGCCCTCCAAAGAGGAGCATTATAGGCAAAACCCCACGGTTTGGGGCCCGGGTACTGTCCACTTTGGCACTGAGGCTCCTTGGACAGATCCGGTTAGCCCGCCCTTAATCCCAAGGATGTGGAGCAAAGCTATTCCGTGACCAACACCTAAGACACTGGCGAAAAAACTGAGGGACTCCCTCTAGGGGAGGGGGTTATATAGGGAGGGACTTCCTGTTTGTTTGAGATTGCCAGTGTCCACACCTGAAGGTACTCCATATAACCCATATAGTAATGAATATGCCGCTCTGTGTCCCGTGATGTACGAGAAAGAAATCGCGACTCCTCGGGTTTTGATGGTGAAAGTCGTATAAAGAAATTGGTTATAGGATCTGTTCAAATAATTTGGATGGTTGGAGGAAGCAAAGTGGGTTTCTTGAAGCAGGATATCACCTCCAAGACTTTTGTAGTGTTGGAACGCTTTTTTGCATTTGAGGCGAGTCTAAACCCTGGACATTATGTAAGATTTTAAGACCCATTTGAAAAAATATTGCTGGGGGTTAAAGTTCATCCATTAAACTGACGCACATACCTCTGGAATTTAAGGGAAGTCACAAATCTAAACCTGCAAAATCTTCCTGCCGAGCCACTTGGAATGCTGAACAACTTTAATGATCCTGTCTTAAATCTTGTTTGACTTTTTTGAACTCCTTGCTCCTTCCATGAACTTTTTATTTAAGTCATGCCCTTACACCTTTTGTTTTCAAGATTATGCTCCTACAAGCCAACATCTAGCTCGTCTCTCCTGCTGCCGTCCATCTTTGCCATTACTTTTTACAGACTGGTTTTTCAACTACGCTCCTGCATGATCCCAACCTGCAACCAATCTTTACCAACCTGGCTTGTTTACCGACTAAGCTTTTTGTCCTGGACTCGCTTCCCGTACTCCCGGAGTCTATGGGTAGCTATCTAGGCAGATGACCTTTCTCTGCGCACACAATAATAGACTGCTGTTTCTTATCTTGTGTCTTTATTGGCACGTTGCAGATTTCAATATACATGTGGATGACACACGTGATATGCGGTAAAAAACTAGAAATAAGAATGGTATAACATTACTATACGATAATAATAACATCATATAAATATTATCAGAGATGGCTACCTATCTCCCTAAGGCTGCGTACACACGATCAAATCTGTCTGCTGGAAACGGTCTGCTAGACCGTCCCAGCAGACAGATTCGATCATGTGTACGGGCGAGGCGACGAATTTGGCCACCCGACAGATTTCAAAGCATGCTTTGAAATCTATCGGGTGGGAATCTGTCCACCCGACATGTCTGCTGGTTAGTACACTTACCAGCAGACATGTCGCCTCGCACCGCCGCCGAATGGATTCGGCGCATGCGCGGAAGTGTTTTACTTCCTGGTGCGGTGACGTGGCGGCGTCAACGTCCCGTCTGCTGGCGGGGATTTTGGTTTGCTCGTGTGTACACACGAGCAAACCAAAATCCTAGCAAACAGAATTGTTCAAATCGGTCGGCCCGACCGATTTGAACAAATAGATTGCCTCGTGTGTACGAGGCCTCAAGCTTGTGGAAGAAGAGGAAAGAGATTTCTTACCTCCGATGCCATGGGTGGGGACAGATTGCATGCAGGCCTTGCTGCCTTGATCTTAAACATGGAGATACTGAGACCTTCACTTCCTGGCTAAAGAGGATATGATGATTTTGATGTCACAGCCTATCAGAGCTAACTAAGAATATTCACTATATTCTATCAACTATATTCATGTTTGGCCAGTAGATGGCGCAAGCATAACAGCTAACCTGAGACAACACACCTCTGGCTTACTAATGCAATAATACATTGTACACACAGTGAATTGTCCTTTTTGAACCTGAAAGGTATCCTGGAGGCACAACACTTTTGCTCATTTACTTATCTGCTTCTGGACCCTGGTTTGCTCAGTTCTTTGTGGGCCAATCCTATAGACCGCAACCTTGTACCAACATGTCAAAATGTATCTTCACCATCAAGAGATTTAACGAACATCAGTTAGTACTTGGACTCCGCACCTCAGATGAGCCCATGTCCACTGCCAGAGCAATTTGCTTCTGTACTTATTCAGCTGGTTGCCTCACAACTGCTATAGCTACTGGTCTCAGAGTTTGACTCCAGAAGGTGACAGCAGCATTAACCACTTGCTTACTGTGCACTTACACCCCCCTCCTGCCCAGGTGAAATTTCAGCTTCCGGCACTGCGTCGCTTTAACTGACAATTGCGCGGTCGTGCGACGTGGCTCCCAAACAAAATTTACGTCCTTTTTTCCCCACAAGTAGAGCTTTCTTTTGGTGGTATTTGATCGCCTGTGCGATTTTTATTTTTTGCGCTATAAACAAAAAAGAGCGACAATTTTGAAGAAAAATACAATATTTTTTACTTGTTGCTATAATAAATATCCCAATTAAAAAAAAAAACACTTTTTTTCTCAGTTTAGGGCGATACGTATTCTTCTACATATTTTTGGTAAAAAAAAAAAAAAAAAAAAAAAAATCGCAATAAGCGACTGGTTTGCGCAAAAGTTATAGCGCTTACAAAATAGGGGAGAGAATTATTTTTTTTTTACTAGAAATGGCGGCGATCTGCGATTTTTATTGTTACTGCGACGTTATGGCGGACACATCGGATACTTTTGACACATTTTTGGCGCCATTCACATTTATACTGCGATCAGTGCTATAAATATGCACTAATTACAGTATAAATGTGACTGGCATTGAAGGGGTTAACACTAGGGGGTGAGGAAGGGGTTAAATGTGTATGCTAGGTGTGTTCTAACTGTAGGGGGAGGGGTGGGGGGGTGACCGATCTGTGTCCCTATGTAGGAAGGAACACAGATCGGGCTCCTCCCTTCCAGAGACAGGACATTGTCTCTGTGTGAGCCGGCAATGAGAGATGATCTATGAGAGATCATCTCTCATTCGCCCACAGATCGCATTGCAAACGGCTGCTCTGATTGGCCGTTTGCCGCGATCTGTGATTGGCCGTGTCCAAGGGACACGGACAACACAGGGCTTCCCCGCAGCGCGCTGTACAGCGCGCGCTGGGAACGCCAGAAAGACATGCCGTCAAATGACGGCATGTTGGATATTGAGGCCCGCGCTGTTGCCGTCATCCGACGGTAGCGCGGGCCTCAAGTGGTTAAAGTAGAAATTAACTTAATGAAAGGAATGTTAAAAAACAAAGCTTAACCACTTCCCACCCGGCCAATAGCAGATTTACGGCCGGGAAGTGGTTATGAAATCGTGACTAGACGTTCTCAAACGTCTAGCACGATTTCAATGCCGCGCGCGCCCGTGGGGGCGCGCAGCGCGGCGATCGTTGATGCAGGGTGTCAGTCTGACACCCTGCATCACCGATCTCGGTAACAAGTCTCCGGCGGAGGCTCGCTACCACATGATCAGCCGTGTCCAATCACGGCTGATCACGATGTAAACAGGAAGAGCCGTTGATGGCTCTTTCTCACTCGCGTCTGACAGACGTGAGTAGAGGAGAGCCGTTCGGCGGCTCTGACAGGGGGGGTTCACGCTGATTGTTTATCAGCGCAGCCCCCCCTCGTATGCCCATACTAGACCACCAGGGATGCCCACACTAGCAGGGCAAACGAAAAAAAAAAGAAAAAAAATACAGGTAAAAAAAAAAGATGCCAATCAGTGCCCACACATGGGCACTGACTGGCAACATATACATCAGTGCCGCCCATGAGTGCCCATCAGTGCCGCCCATCAGTGCCCATCAGTGCCGCCCATCAGTGCCGCCCATCAGTGCCGCCCATCAGTGCCCATCAGTGCCGCCCATCAGTGCCCATCAGTGCCGCCCATCAGTGCCCATCAGTGCCCCCCATCAGTGCCCATCAGTGCCGCCCATCAGTGCCCATCAGTGCCGCCCATCAGTGCCCCCCATCAGTCCCCCCCCATCAGTGCCGCCCATCAGTGCCGCCCATCAGTGCCGCCCATGAGTGCCCATCAGTGCCGCCCATGAGTGCCCATCAGTGCCGCATACCAGCGCCGCCTATAAGTGCCACCTCATCAGTGCCCATCAGTACTACCTCATCAGTGCCCATCAGTACTACCTCATCAGTGCCCATCAGTACTACCTCATCAGTGCCCATCAGTACTACCTCATCAGTGCCCATCAGTACTCATCAGTACTACCTCATCAGTGCCCATCAGTACTCATCAGTACTACTTCATCAGTGCCCATCAGTACTCATCAGTACTCATCAGTACTACCTCATCAGTGCCCATCAGTACTCATCAGTACTACCTCATCAGTGCCCATCAGTACTACCTCATCAGTGCCCATCAGTACTACCTCATCAGTGCCCATCAGTACTACCTCATCAGTGCCCATCAGTACTACCTCATCAGTGCCCATCAGTACTACCTCATCAGTGCCCATCAGTACTACCTCATCAGTGCCCATCAGTACTACCTCATCAGTGCCCATCAGTACCTCATCAGTGCCCATCAGTACCTCATCAGTGCTTATCAGTGCCGCCATATAAGTGCCCGTAATTGAAAGAAAACACTTATTTACAAAAAAAGTTAACAGAAAAAATTAAAACTTTTTTTTTCTAAATTTTCAGTCTTTTATTAGTTGTTGCGCAAAAAATATAAACTGCAGAGGTGATCAAATACCACCAAAAGAAAGCTCTATTTGTGGGAAAAAAAGGACGCCAATTTTGTTTGGGTGCAGTGTAGCATGACCGCGCAATTGTCATTCAAAGTGCGACAGTGCTGAAAGCTGAAAATTGGCTTGGGCGGGAAGGTGCGTAAGTGCATGGTATGGAAGTGGTTAACTACTTAAGGAATGCCTCCTGCACATATACAATGACAGAATGCCACAGCTGGGCAAAAGCACGTACCTGTACGTCCTCTAACTGCCCAGCCGTGGGTCACAGACACGTGCCCGCAACCCGGTCCGAAACTCCATGGCCATGGGACCCGATCGCCGCTGGAGTCCTGCGATCGGTCCCCCGGAGCTGAAGAACGAGGAGAGCTGTGTGTAAACACATATGTAAATGAGGGGAACCAATGTCCAAAACCACACTAGCCAGGGCACTGAGAACTAAAACTAATTTAAAGGCTATTAATACTATACTACGCAGCAGCCACAACTAGATATTCTTACACACTGATAACAAGTTAGAATTGGGGGGTGTAACTGCGCTTGCTAAAACTACAAATACATCATAGACAAACAAATAGCCAAATCTAGCCAGTATTTCAAAACAGAAAAGTGATGGCGCTTGCTAATACACAAAGTATTTTTTGAGAAATCAAAAACAACAATTTTGATATATTCATGAAAATGTTTAACTCTTAGTCCTTAACCACTTCCATACTGGGCACTTAAACACCCTCCTGACCAGACCAATGTTCAGCTTTCAGCGCTCTTACACTTTGAATGACAATTACTCAGTCATGCAACACTGTACCCAAATTTTTTTGTCCTTTTTTCCCACAAGTAGAGCTTTTTGGTGTTATTTGATCACCTCTGCGTTTATTTTTTGCGCTATTAATGAAAAAAGACCGAAAATTTGGAAAAAATGTTTTAGTTTCTGTGATAAAATTTTGCAAATTATAAATTTTTCTTCAAAAATTTTGGCCACAATTTATACTGCTACATGTCTGATAAAAATAACCCAAAGTTTTTGAAAATTTGGTCTGTGTGAAAGTTTTAGAGTCTACAAGCTTAGTGCAAATCAGAAAAAAATATCACATCTGATCACACCTGATGTACTGAAGCCCTTTCTCATTTCTTGAGACCCTAACAAGCAAGGAAAGTACAAATGCCCACAGATGGCACCGAGGCGGCACAGATGGCACTGAGATGGGTACTGATGTGCACCGATGAGGCCTGTATACTGGTGGGCACAGATGGCACTGATGAGGCAGCACATGTGGGCACTGATGAGGCGGCACATGTGGGCTCTTAGTACTGTGGGGGCACTGTGGTAGGCACTGTAGTACTGTGGGGGGCACAGGTGGTCCTGGGGGCAATGGTTGGTCACTTTTTTAGCGCCGGTTACTCACAGTTCTCCCCCCTCCTTACACGCGCTGCCTGTGTGAGGAGGGGAGAGTCGGCAATGAAAGATGATCTCCTATGTTTACATATGAGATCATCTCATTGGCCGCACAGATCGCGCTGTAAATAGCCGCTATGATTGGCTATTTAACGTAATCTGTGTTTGGCTGTGTCCAAGGGACACGGCCAGCACAGTAGTTGCCCACTGCGCGCTCGGGAGCGTGCGTGGGGAACAAGGAAAGGGGCGGCCTTAAAAACACAGCCCGTTAGAGATTTAGAGCCGTGCTGCGGCCTTATAAAGTCATACGGCCGTCAGCTAGTGGTTAAAGACCCACCATACATCAACAAATGAGGGGGATGAAAAGTACCAGTTACACTTACCGGTAACGGATTTTCTAGGAAGTCTTTCAGGACGGCACACCTGAGATGACTGTCTCACCTGACAGGAAACATAGTTTAAAAGGCCCCACCCTTTCCTCTGTCCCTCAGTTATGGCAAAGTATATACCCACACTGGCGTCAGAGGGTACCCTCTGAATACAAACATCACCAACATTAAAGGGTGGGAAGTAGGCCTGTCGTCCTGGAAGACTTCCTAAAAAACAGAAAATTGTTATTCTTACCTACGGTAATTTCTTTCCTGGCCTGTCCTCACGTCAGCACATCATGGGTTAATCCCCTCCTCCGGTCCACCAGTACCACCTTCTTCTAAGCTAATAAGAAGGGGGCCCCTCCTCCCCAGTCCTTGTTCCACTAATTTGGCAGACAAAAGACTATAGGGAGGGAAAGGCTGTGCTGACGTGAGGACAGGCCAGGAAAGGAAAAATTACCGTAGGTAAGAATAAAAATTTTCCGTTTTCCTGGCCAGTCCCCCCGTCAGCACATCATGGGATTTAATTTAGCACCCTAGGGCGGGAAAATGTATATAAGACTCGGACGACAACGATAAATGCTGCTTAAGTGAATCTTTCTTTATTTTGTCTGAAAAGGAGCCGATACCACGGCATTTCCGAAACTAGACGCCTTAGATGACGTCACGTCTAGATTGTAATGCTTTCCGAAGGTCTTGCAGGAACTCCAACTGGCCGTCTTGCATATTTCCTCAACTGGTATTTTGGCAAATGCTGCCCAGGAGGCTGCCACCCCTCTGGTAGAGTGAGCTCTAGTTGCCTGAGGAGGAGTCAGCCCTTGTTTCTCGTACGTGAGTTTAATTACTTTGGTGATCCAGGTCGAGATTCTTGGTGAAGCGGCTTGTCCTTTTTTAGGCCCAGATGGTAAGACGAAAAGGGAATCCGTTTTGCACACTTGTTGAGAACGATGCAGGTAAATTGAGAAAAGGTTGACCATGTCCAGAGGTCTATGGTCCAGTTCTTCTTACTGCCTAGGAGGTGATGTAAAGCTAGGTAGCACTGCCTCCCAGTTAAGGTGACATTTTGAAATTACCTTGGGCGTTGCTATTGGTGAAGGCCTCAGAATTACCTTGTCTGGAAGGATGATGCACTACGGTTCCTTACTGGACAGGGCTGCTAGCTCGGATACCCTTCTTGCCGATGTTACGGCGGTGAGAAAAACCAGTTTAAGTGTTAGAAACCAGAATGGAGAAGATTCTGCCGGTACAAAAGGATGTAGAATCAGTGCTCTTAGCAGTCCCAGGCCGGAAATAGAGACTTTCTTGGAGGATTAATTTTCATGGTCGCTGTTAAGAATTGTTTTACCAGTGGTTCGTCTGCCCACCTGTATCCTGTAAAACATGACAAGGCTGAAATTTGTACCTTCAATGTACTATAGGCTAAACCTTTGTTTAGAGCAGATTGCAAAAAGTCCAGTACTCGTGCCACATTCGGATCCACTGAAGCAAAATTTTTCTGTAACGCAAAAATTGCAAACTGTGCCCAAATCCTGTTGTAGGTGGCGTTAGTCGAGGCCTTTCTAGACTTTAACAGTGTTGAGATTACTTCCTTTGAAATGCCTTGTGCCTGGAGTCTGGTTGATCAGCACCCAGGCCGTCAGTTGCAACCTGTTCGGGTGTACCCATTGGCGCTGCCATAGGAGATCCCTCTTTAGCGGCATACGTATTGGGGGGCCGACGCCATGTGTCGGAGTAGAGGGAACCACGGCCTCTGCGGCCAAAAGGGTAGAATTTTTATTGTATGGACCTTTTCTCTCGCATTTTTTAACAAAGCCCTCAATACTAGTAGTGTTGAGCAGAATATGCCATATTCGATTTCGCGATATATCTCAAATATATAGTCGAATATTCGAGATATATTCGCTAAATGCGAATATTCGTGATATTTTTTGGAAATGAAATGATTGCGAAATTTCGCTATTGCGAATGCGAAATTTCGAGAAATGCGGAAGGAGCACTCTGATTGGCTCAGAATATTCGTGATATATTACAATACAAAATAATTGCGAATATTCGGCAAATGCGGAAGGAGCACTCTGATTGGCTCAGAATATTCTTGATATTTTATCGTAATTTCACAAAAAATTCGATTGCGATATTTATTGCGGAATTTCGATACATGCTTTAGGAGCGCTCTGATTGGCTCATTCTAAAATCGAATATTCAAGATATTTTATCGAAATTTCACAAAATGCGAATGAGAAATTGATTGCGGAATTTCGACAGTAACACTCTGCAATCGAATATATGTGTTATTTTAGCTAAAAACAATATTGCGAATTTCTCGAAAATAATCGCGCGATATCGCTATTGCCGAATAATCGCATTGCGATTTTTCGGCAATATAAAATGATCGCTGCACATGCACTTTGGCCATGCGGTCTCTTAAAATAAAGAGAGGCGAAGGACCTACGGGGCTGGCTGGGTGGGCTAGGCCCCCTCACTCCCTCATAGGGGGAGTCCCTCTGCCCCATTGGGGTCCCGTTGGGCTCCCAAGAGGAGCAGGTAGGGCGGGGTGAGTGGGAGGCCCCCCTTCACACCCGCCATTGCCACCAGGGGCATGGAGAAGGATGGCGATTGCCTCCGGGGGGAGGGTCTGCCTACTCCCAACTCCTACAGTCCGGCTCCTCTCTCTCGAGTTCACGCACAAAAATACTTAAAAGAAAAAAAAATTATCGCTGCAGCTACTCGGCCCAAGGTCTCTAATCATACCAGCAATGCTTTTAGACGTCGATGGGGATCTCTAGGATGTGATCTGTTCTAAAAAAAAATTGAAAAAATACGAATATTCGAAATAGCGAATATTCACCGCGAAATTCGGAATATATTGCGAATACTCGAATATGCCATATTCGAGCCGAATATTCGCAATACGAATATTCGTGAGCAACACTAATTACTAGCGGCACCGGCGGAAAGATGTAAACTAGGGGAAAATCCCATGGAATGGAGAAGGCATCTTGGGTCAAGGCTTTGTTGCAACGGAACCTGGACACAAATTGGGGTGTCTTTGTATTTACTCGGGTCGCCATTAGATCCACTGAGGGTGTCCCTCACTCGGAAAAGATTGGTTCTAGGAACTTCTTGTTCAAGGCCCATTTGTTCTTGTCGGGGAGCTCCAGACTCAGATGATCCGCGATGGAATACTGGCTGCCCGGAATGTAGGCTGCTGATGCTTCCAGATGTGCTTTGGCCCACACAAATATTTTGGTTGCCACCTGCAGAAGTGGCAAGCTCTTGGTTCCGCCCTGTCTGGCTATATATCCCACTGCTGTCTTGTTGTTTAACATTAGTTTGACTCAAGCTCCCTGAACTAGCTTCTCGAAGGCCCGCAGGGCCAGGTATGCAGCTTGCAGCTCCAAAAGGTTGGAGTGTCGGGATTCCGTCTTGCTCCAAACTCCCTGCACCTGCTTGCCGAGGCAGTAAGCACCCCAGCCCCAGAGACTGGCATCCGAAGTTACCAGAACCCAGTCCCCGGGGACGAGGGGTATGCCCCGCGACAGGTTCTCTGATGACTTCCACCAAGCTAGGTTCCGTCGAATCCGGTTTGGTATGCAAATCCTCTGGTGGAGAGAGGTACCGTCCCATTGGTTCAAGAAGGTTGCCTGGAAGGCTCTTGTGTGGAACCTTGCTTAAGGAATGGTTGGGCTTGCTTCAGTAAACATCCCGAGTAGGGTCATACAATCTCTTGCCGTTAGCGACATGGATCTCATCACGCTGCTTATGCAGGCTACCAATTCTGCCTTTTCGTTCCGGTAGGAGAACAAGGCCTCTGTTTGTATTGAAAATCAGTCCCAGATATTCCATCTGTTGTGAGGGAATCAATTTGCTCTTTTGCCTGTTGATGATCCAGCCAAATTTTGATAGGATTTCTAGAACCATCTCGCGTTGAGACACCAAGAATCTTAAGTATCTTTGGTGGCTCTAGTTGATTGGGACGTGCAAATGTGCATCCGTTAGATCGACTGATATCAGCCAGTCTCCTGGTTGCAACACAGATGATTGTAAATACAGATTCCATCTTGAACGTCTTGGGTTCTATGAAGTGGTTTAGAATTCTCAGGTCCAGAACTGGTCCGAGATCCCCCGATGCTTGGCGAACTAGAAAGATTGTAGAGTATACCCCTTTTCCTTGTTGGGATAGGGGTACCGGTGAAATTGCATTCTTTTGCTGTAAGCCGTCTAAATATTCTTGTAAGCAGATCTGTTTCCTCTGATCTGTCGGCCATTCTGTGGGGACCACCGTATTGGGTGGTTTCTTCTGAAAGGATATTTTGTAACCGTATCTGACCGTCTTGCGGACCCACTGGTCCTTGACTTCTTCCGCCCATACTTCCCAGAAGGACATTAACCTGGCGCCCACCTGGGGGGAATGGGCGGTTAACCCGTCAAAAAGATTTGTCGGGTTTTTTCGCGGTCTGTGCCACTCTAGACTTTACTTTGCGCAAGAAAGAATTTTGTGGATTTTTCCAGTATATTCCCGTCCTGGCCTGTATGACCTCTTGTAGTCTGGTTGGGCTGGCCGGGTGGCCTGCTGTGTCTTCCTGGGTCTCTGTGGCATTAGACCCGACTTTCCCCCCTGTAGCACGACTAATAGCTTCTTCTAGGGTCTTTCCGAACAGCACCTTGCCGTTAAACGGAATATTGCAGAGACTCAGTTTTGAGGTGCCGTTTGCCCCCCAATGTCGCAACCAGAGGGCCCTCTTTGCCGTCACTGCAAAAGTCATGATTCTTGCAAGTAAATTTGTCAGGTCCATAGAGGCTATTGCTATGAAATCGGCGGCAAGATCGAATTCCTCTATTGTCTGTATGACCGATTCTGACCCTGTATCTGCTTTTAGGGCTGCTTGGGTTCTCGTGGTCCAAACCTTGAGTGCTCTGGAGACTGAGGTTAGGGCAATAGCTGGACGGCACGCTGCACCCGCAGCTGAGTACACCTTCTTTAGGTCTGTGTCTGCACGTCTGTCCATTGGGTCTTTGAAGGTTGTTGAATCTTGCAATGGCAACGTGACCTGTCGGGCCAGGCGCTGTAAGGCCGCATCTATGCCCAACGGGGAGTCCCAAATGTCTGCTTTCGGGGGTTTTAAAAGGGTACAACCTTGAGAAACGATTCTGTATGTTTGCCCTCTTTTCTGGCTTTTCCCATTCTTCCTCGAACCATTCTCGGATCTCTGGCAAGAGGGGGAAAGTAACCCCTTGTCTCTTCCAGCTAGGAATTTTTTTTAATTTTTTCAGGTGGCTGAACATCTTGATCCCAGTCAATGGCCTGCCTTTCGGCTGTGACAAATTATTCAATATATTGAAAATCAAATAAATATTCTGAGGGCTCTTCAGAGTCCGATGAGCCTAGTGATAGCGCCTCCCGGGCAGGTGACTCGTTGCGCACTGGCTGATTGGCGCTACCAACTTTGGATCTTGATCGTGATATGGTGGCTGAGGCTGACTGAATACCCTCTGCCACTGCTTCTTGAATATAGTCTCTAATTCTTCTCACCTCTGCTTCCCTGTCTGTAGCCACGTTCTTAATGCAGCCGGTGCATAGAAGTTTGCAGGTTCGTATAGTGCCGAACATGCCCAACAAAGACCATCGTCTGGGCGGGGTCTTGATACATTTGGCTCTGCTACAGTCACAGAGTGACTGGATTTGCGTGCTGGACTAGAATGGGACTTATGCATTGCCCAAGAGCCAGACGCTTGCGGAGATTTTGAGCGGTGGCGGGACTTTTCTCCGTTCATGTCTTATCTTAGGGCTTCTGCTCCTAAAAAGACAACCAAGAAACACTGGAAAAAAGTGAATTCCGCGCCAATAAATTGGTAAAGCTACCTAGAGCTTGGACCCCGAAAAATAAATGAATTTATTTATCCGTGAGAAATATATATTATATAATTAATGGGGCCAGATTCAGAAAGACTTGCGCTGGAGTATATCGATATGCGCCGCGTAACTGTAAAGATGCACCGTTGTATCTATGTGGCCATACCCACCAACCTAGATGCACCAGAAAACGGGCCTTTTACGATCGGCTTAACTTTCCCTCGCCAGATTATCGTTAGCGCATATTTTCGCTTGTCGCATCTGTCGCGCCTATTGATTTGCCTTGCAAATATGCAAATGAGGGAGATTTCCCGATTCGAACGGATTAGCACCATACGCTGGCTACATGCGCTGCGCATATGTCGTCCGTCCGTCGCAAAGTTGTTTCTACAAATAGCTGCTTTATCTTTACTCCAGGCGGCCACAGGTCAGCAGGAGAGCAGCTACAGCAGCAGCGTTACCGACGAAACTAGCAAGCTGAACAACCACACGTCCAAGGACAACACCTCTGTGTGCCAACATGCCAGGGGCAGTCGCTGTCCTAGCACTAGTACTGGGTCCCCCGTTACGGAGGAGGCGGGCACGTGAGAGGATATACCGCACGCGCATGAGCCTCTTTGGCATGGGGGATGAGGAGGTGTATCGCCTCTTCAGATTCAGCCCTGATGCAATACTTGAACTAACCACAACCCTGCAGGATGACATCACCAGCAAGACACACCGCTCACAAGCAGTGCAGCCACTGGTGAAGGTATTGGCAACACTTCATTTCCTTGCCAGTGGATCATTCCAGCATACAAGTGAAGTGGTGGCTGGGATGTCACAGTCCTCCATGAGCAGATGTGTGCACCAGGTTGTCCCTGCAATCCTCAGACGCATGTCCCACCACCTTATCAGACCCACCACTGAGGAGCTGCGGCTGAAGGCAATGACAGATTTCTACAACATTGCAGGATTCCCACGCACTGTGGGGGCCATTGATTGCACACATGTGGCCCTACAGCCCCCCAGAGCACATATACCGCAATCGGAAGCATTGGCATTCCATCAACGTACAGGTGATAGCTGATGCCCAACGCCTCATATGGCACGTCCGTGCCAAACACCCCGGATCCAGCCATGACAGCTTCATATACAATCAGAGCCCCATCCCAATGGAATTCGAACATAACATGTATGGGGACAGCTGGCTGGTTGGTGAGTGACATGGGTGGCAGGCATGACTATCCCCTCCCATGATGCACACATCACAAAGGGGCACATGCACTACTAACATCCTCCTGTCTTTTCCCTTACAGGTGACTCGGCATATGCACTGGGACCCCATCTAATGACTCCTTTCCAGAACCCCCAAACCAGAGGAGAGAGAAGATACAATGAAGCACACATCAAAACCCGTGCAGTTGTGGAGCAAACATTTGGGCTCCTGAAGTCCCGTTTCCGCTGCCTGGATAAGTCTGGTGCATGTTGCATTCTGCACAACTTTGCCATGAGAAAAGGTCTGCAGATTGACATACGTGATGACCTGACCCCCCAACCAGACAGCCCCCCCCCTGCCAGAGGAGACCCATTCAGCTGATGGAAGAGCAGTCAGGAGGGTCCTCGCCGTAGGCATCTTTGGACACTAAACAAATACAATGATCACACGGACAATGCACGCATACACACCACTGATGTCCCTAGATCACACACACACCACATCGCATTGGATTAGCCCAAGTCCAGCATGTAGGACTTGGGAGCAGCAACGCCAGCGTCAAGGCCCCAATGATGTCGCTGTACATTCATACACCTTTCACACATCATTCACACAGCCGTGGGGATAACTTCTCCACGGCCGAGGGTGACACCCCTTACTGGCAGGAGTGCCACCCCCTCACATTCACACACCATTCACACTGCAACGTGTGCAGTATCAATAAAAAAAAAAATCTCATGTCCTGAGCATTAACAACAAATAAAATAAAAATCTCATATCCTGAGCATTAAGAATAAAAACTAAAAAAACACATCTTCTGGGATCAGGGCCGTCTTTAATATGGTTTGGGCCCTGGGCAAACATTTTTTTTGGGCCCCCCTTCAGCTTATTTTGGGCCTGGCTGGTTTACATGTATGTGTTTTGGCGGCCCTCATTTGTGCAGGCACAGCAGCCCATTGATTTGAATGGGCTGCTATGCCTTTGTTTCCTGCAGAAAAAAGCTGCATTCAGCATTTTAAAAATCAGTTGCCTTGAAATCCATTCTGCTTTTGCACCATGCTACTTACCTGCAGTTCTTGCACACACAAACGCACTGTGTTTCTTTTAAAGCGTGACCTAAACGTCTAAAAATGCAGCAAGTTTGACAGTGCAGGAACTGCAGATAAGTCACAGCAGACAGCAGAATGGACAGACAGTGCTGTATTTCATTGCTTGATGGGCATAGGTGTGCCGTGTGCGCAGCCTATTACATGAGGCATCAAATGAATGGGCTGCTGTGCCTGCACAAATGTGGTCCGCCAAAACACATACATGTGAACCAGTCAGGCCCAAAATAAGCCCATCAAGCAGTTAAATACAGACAGTAATGCCATGTGCTCTGAGGCCTCACTCAGCCTGGACTGCAGGTCTGGTCTGTGATTTAAAGAGTTCCTCTATTTTACACATGGCATGGCCTGGGGTCCCATGGTGCTAAAGCAGAATAGACAGACGGTGCTGTGACCCCATGCCATGCCATGTGTAAAATACAGGAACTTTTTAAAACACTGACCAGACCTGCAGTGAATCATCAAATATTATAAAGACTTTGGGCACACTCTACAGAAAACTTCTATTTACAATATAGCAAACAGTGACATACATTGAAGAGCAGGACATGAAGAAGTTAGCCTCGGGAAGAGCAAACTGGGGATGTTATAAAATCACATTCTAATTCCCTTTTATATACAAGCAGCACCCAGTGGCAGGAAGGGAGAAGTGCGCATCTAAAGGGAAGCCAGGGGTGCTGTACATTTTAAAACACTGGGAAGGGAAGCAGTACTGTCACCTGGCTGCGTGCCGCTGATGATTTTCAGCCTGATTTGTGGGCAGCACAGGGGCTTAACGGGCGGCAGGGCCGCCATCAGGAATTATGGGGCCCCTTACACAGCTTCAGGCATGGGCCCCCTGGAGCAGAGAACGGGGGGGTGCTGCCCCCTTAAATTGAGATGCGGGGGGCAGGGCTGCCGCAAATTTAGAAGCGGGAGGCCCTATACAAAAAAAAGATTTAATAAAGAAAAATATATATAAAACAAGGGGTGTAGCCATCCAGGGCCCTGGGGACCTCTGGGCCCTTTAATAAAAAAAAAAAAAGAAATAAAAAATATATATAAAAAATATATATTTTTTTTAAAAAGGGGGTTGCCATCCGGGACCTCTGGACCCTTTAATAAAAAATAAAAAAAAATATTAAAAATAAACACTTATAAAAAAAAAAGTGGGGTTGCCATCCAGGGCCCTGGGGACCTCTGGGCCCTTTAATAAAAAATAAAAAAAATAAATAAAAAATATATATAAAAAATATATATTTTTTTTAAAAAAGGGGGTTGCCATCCGGGACCTCTGGACCCTTTAATAAAAAATAAAAAAATATATTAAAAATAAACACTTATAAAAAAAAACCTCTGGGCCCTTTAATAAAATTTTTTTTTTTTAAAAAAATAAACATTTATAAAAAAAATAAAAAAGGGTGTTTGCCACATGGGGCCCTGGGGACCTCTGAGCCCTTTAATTATATATATATATATATATATATATATATATATATATATATATATATATATATATATATATATATATATATATATATATATATATATATATATATATATATAAAGAAATAAAAAGAAAAAAAATAGAAATAAAATATAAAAAAATTATAAAAAAAAGGGGGGTTGTCATCCGGGGCCCTGGGGAACAACGGGCCCCTGGGGACCTCCAGACCTCTAAAAAAAAAAAAATTGTCCCTTTAATAAAAAATAAAATAAAAATATATAAAATAACTATATATTTTTATTTAAAAAAAAGGGGGTTGTCATCTGGGGCCCTGGGGGCCTCCGGGTCCCTGGGGACCCCTAAAAAAAAATTGGCCCTTTAATAAAAAATAAAAATATTTAAAAAAATTGGCCCTTTAATAAAAAATAAAAATATATAAAATAAATATATTTTTTTTATTTAAAAATAAATAAAAAAAAGGGGTTGCTATCTTGGGCCCTGGGGGCCTCCGGGTCCCTGGGGACCCCTAAAAAAATTGGCCCTTTAATAAAAAATAAAAATATATTTAAAAAAATTGGCCCTTTAATAAAAAATAAAATAAAAATATATAAAATAAATATTTTTTTTTTATTTAAAAATAAATAAAAAAAAAGGAGGGGTTGCCATCTTGGGCCCTGGGGGCCTCTGGGCCCCTGGGGACCTCCGGACCCCTAAAAAAAAAAAAAAAAAAAAAAAAAAAAGTTTTTTTTTTTTTTTTTTTTTCAAAGGGGGTTGCTTTGGGCCCCCAACAGTGACAGGGCCCTGGGCAGCTGCCCCTGTTTGCCCTATGGTAGAGACGGCCCTGTCTGGGATGCCGGGGGCTCCTTCTGGTGGCCCCTCTCTGGCTCCTCAGCTGCCTGGATGGAGTGGGTGGGGGGGCATCTGGAGGTGGCTGATCCCCGGGTGGGCCACTCCTGGCAGGTGTGGCCTGCATGCCCTCCAAGGCCATGGCTATCCGGCCGAGGTAACAGTTTGTCTGGGCCTGCATCCTGAGCTGCTGGGCCTGCATCCTGAGCTGCCGGGTGACCTGGTATTGTTGGGCCCGCCGACTCTGCCTCCCCTGGTCCCGGATGGCAGCAGTGTTTGCCTGGACGGCTGCAGTGAGGTGCCTTATATCACCCTGCACCTCCCCCAGACTGGTCACCACTGCAGCGCAGTTGCAGCGGACATCCTGCACTGCATTGGATATCTGGGCCACGGAGCACAGGTTGTCAGCCACTCTGTCCAGGTGCCCAACTATGTCCCCCATTTGCTGGGTCTGCCTGGCGTGATCCCTCGCCACCTGGTCCTGGACCAGATCAGACACCCCCCTGGTCTTACGGGTGGCCTTCCTGGGGCCAGGAGATGGTTGTCCCCGGGGGGGGATGGAGTCGCCCTTGAGGGGCTTCCTAGGATGGGGGAGGGTATTACAGAGGGCCCTGCAGAAGAGGACTCCTCCACAAACAAAATAATGTCCTGCTCTGCCACAACAGGCTGCTCCTCAACCACCTCTGCAGGTGAGGTGTGGGCACTCTCCTCCTCCACCTCGGTCTCTTCACCACCACAGGATGCCGTTGGGGAATGGGGTGGACTGGCCGCCAACAGATGGCCCAGCTCCGTCATCTGTGGATGACACAAAGCAGACACATGTTGGGTGGTCCCACACACTTGGCACATGTACCCTCCCCCCCACATGCAAAACACCAAAAAGGGGGTAAAAATCAATTACCTGTCCTGGAGCCTTTCTCCATGGAGTCATATCCAGGGACCGCCTCCAACTGCTCCCTGTCCAGGCAGCGGGCGACCACCTCCTCCTCCGTGGTCAGGCTGACCGCACATGGGGGTCCACCACCCGAGCCCCTCTCATGCCTCCTGATGGTGGCCACCTTGCCACGGACCTTGCGCCGCAGGTCATTTATTTTTTTTGTATATCGCCAGCAGTCCGGGTGGAGTACCCCAAAACATTCACCCTGCCAGCAATGGTCTCCAGGATGGCTTGCTTCCTATCCCGGCTGGTCTTCCGACTTTTTGCCGTGGAGGAAGTCATTAAAACTCTCCATAGCGGAGATTATAACAGAGACCTTCTGTGAATTGAAATTAAGGTTTCTCCTCTCTTTGGGGGAGCGGGAGCAGCCATCTCTTTGCAAAAGTAACTTCCCTGGGGTGGACCTCATGGTCCTTAGGGAGAACTCTCTGGTACCAAGCAAGGCAGAGACTGCTCTTTGCACCTTTGAGTTTTTTTCCTCTGGTAGAAAGATCCTTTGGCTCACTGAGTCCACCCAGTACCCTAGAAACACTTTGAAGATTTCTCTTTGCTGACTAGCCAGCCCGGATAGTTTAGTGTGGAGAGGACCTTGTCTCAGTCTGCCTGGAGCTGTTCCAGGGCCGGACTGAAAATCAGCATATCGTCCAAGTATGGGATCAAGGCTATCCCCTGGAGGTGTAGGAATGACACCACTTCGGTCAGAACCTTGGTAAAAATTCTTGGGCTGGCCTCTAGGCCAAAGGGGAGAGCCTTGAATTGCCAATGTTGGACGCCCCGTTTGGTTTGTACTGCAAACCTCAGGAACTTTTGATGTTTCAGGGAAATGGGAACATGCAGGTAAGCATCCTTTAAGTCCAGAGTTATCATAAAGACTCCTTCTTGGAGGTGTCTGACTGTGTAAATGCTTTCCATCCTGAATTTTTTGTAAACCAGGTGTTTGTTTAATTTCTGTAGATTTATTATCAGCCGGAATTTTCCAGATGGTTTTGGTACCAAATCTGTGGGAATAAAACCCCTGGCCGATTTGTTGTACTGGAACAGGACCCGCTTCTAACGGGTCTTTGGGGAGATGAGTCAAGACAAAGTTTGGTGAAGGAACACAAGGAAGACCTGTCGGTTTGTCACTCCGTTTTGGAGTCCTCTAACAGTACGGCTCTGTGGATGTTCGGTCCGGTCAGCAATGTTGACATGGAACTGTTCACAGATGCGGCCGGGGGTTCGGGCTTTGGTGCATTCTTGCAGGGACAGTGTAGGGTGGGTCCTTTGCCCCAGTCCTGGTGCCAGCAGGGTTCACTAAGAACTTGGTTCGGCTGGAACTGTTTTCCAGTAGTGCTGGCGGTGGAATTATGGGGGCCCTGCCATCCGGTCTGTTTACATGGTGATAATCTGGGGGTGGTACAGGTGTTCAACAGGGTGATTGCTCCTCTCCCCCGGTTATTCGTCTCTTGCGGCACCTGGAGCTGCGCTGTTTCCAGGGGTATACCGGGAGTGGACAAGGTTGTGGCAGACGCCTTGTCCCGGTTTGCAGTGGGGACAGGTTCTGGGTTTGGTGCGTTAGGCAGAGTAGCAAGTGGTCCCCTGTCCAGCGTGTGAGTGGAGGATTCAGTTTGAATCATCTCACAGAAGGTCGGTAAGGTGAGGAAACATGGGCGGCCTAAGAGAAGGTCTGGTTGGTGTGGCAGATGCTGGTTCGGGGGGCGGAGATGCAGCTGGCGGGTCCAGAGGTATGGGTCCTGATTCGATATTGTTTGTCCAGGAACATAGAGTCTGGGATGTCACAGTTGGTACTCGATAAGAAAAGTTGTTAAGTCTGGTATTCTCGTTTGAGTGGCTAAGGTGCCTGGAATTTTACTATGGTTTTTGGGTGCGACAAGCGCTCAAGGGATATAGCCAGCAGGAACGACTCGGCGCCCAGTATCGTTACATCTTAAGAGGTGTTATGGGGAATGTGGGGACATTGTGTTTATCCCGGTATGAGGTTGTGTCGTTTCTGCACAGTGTTTTGGTCTGGCAAATATCTTTGGAGCATTCGGGGTGGGCGAGTTAGTTAGCCCCTCCAAGAAACAGTTCAAGGTGGCTGCGGAAGTGTGGGGGGCTCATGAAGGGGCCACACTGCTTCTAAGCAGATCCAAAACGGATCAGAGGGGGTGAGGTAAGTCAGTGCAGGTGGTCACTGTTGTGGGTTCAGACCTTTGCCCAGTCGGGCTGGTGGGGAATTCCGGCAGGTACGCCTGAAGGTGGGCGGTTCATTTGGTTACATAAGTAGGGGGCTCCAGGGTCACGGTATCAGTTCGTGGCAGGGTTTGGGCCTAGTGGAGAAAGAATTTCCCTGGCGTTCCCTTAGGATTGGGGCAGCGACAGAGGCTGCACGTGATCGTCTTGATGAGGAAACAGTCAAGGGGATAGGCAGGTGGGAGTCGAAGAGCTTTCGACTAGAGGCAGGCCACAATGGTTGGTGGGCCTGGCGTAGGGGTAATTTGGTGGTTGCATCAATGGTTGTATAGGTTGCTTACTGTCTTTCAGGTACAGTGCAAGGATTGGTCTGGATTATGGGCCACTCCTTCGGAGATTGGGGGGGCTTGGAGAGTATGTGCGACCGATGGGTCGACAGCTGGGGGTCCCGAGACTGCAGGCTTGTGTACATTGGTTGCGTTTCCCAGGAATGATGTGGAAGTAGAGTGGTATCGGAAGTGCACAGGTTTGCACGTTGGGACCGACCACTGGAGGTACTGGTTCTCCATGTAGGAGAAATGATCTAGGGGGTGAGGTCAATGCTGGGGTCGTGAGGTTCCCGGATACGATAGTGGTATGATCGGTCATGGTGGCTAGGACATCATAGAGGATGGCCAGACAGCGGAGGGGGTGAAAAAGAGCTTGGTGGAAGATGGACAGAGGTGGTGGGGGTACTGCGGTCAGTGGTCGTCTCTGAGCCAGCCTTTCGGCTTGAGGCCTATGACCAGGGGTTAGATAACGCAGTGCCAACCAAATGTGGTTTGTAAGTAGAAACGGGGGCCTGGCCGTCAGGCATCTGGGAGTTGGAGGTGTCTACATGAAGATACCTTAGGAGTGATGGAGTTTACTGCACAGATGTTGGTATCGATATGGTGGGGGTTGGGCCCGTAGGATGGGGTACAGCAAGCATTGAGGGTGTGGAGGTGCGCCCAAAGGCAAGGGGTTACCTTTGGGTGCTGGTGGCGGGTGTTTGGACTTTGCAGGAGAAGAAATTACCCCAAATATGGATGCCATTACCCAGAGGTGGTATGGGTTCTGAAGGGGTGTGGTTTCCAGTCTACCAAGGTGTAGCTGGAATGTTGGTTAATGGGGGCACTGCGGTCAGTGGTCGTCTCTGAGCCAGCTTGTCGGCTTGAGGCCTATGACCAGAGGTGAGGTACCGCAGTGCCATTAAAACGTTATAATGTTAAAAGGTTTTACAAGTCAGTGTTAGTGGTGCCTGCAAAGTCCAGCACTAGTATGAGGAGAACTGTTTTTCTCAGGAATTATATGGTTTATATATGTTCTTTATTATTGGATGTTATCTAAAATAAAAGGAGGCTGCTACGGCCAGTTTTACTCCAAGTTACAGTGGTGGTCTCATTATTAAAGGTTTAAGGGGGAGTATAAACAGTGTGTCATAGCAGTAAAGGTTATATCTGGGATACCATAGTCATGGATGCCTCAAAGGGAATACCACAAAGGCGAGACTTCGATGAAAAATCTCCATCCCAAGTCTTAACCCAAAGGGCTCTTTTGGTGGAATTCAAAAGAGCTGCTGATTTGGCGCTGGTTCTGACCGTTTCCACAGCAGCATCTGCTAGGTAGGCAACTGCCTTTCCAATTAATTCCAGAGAGTCTAAAACCTCCTTGGTTTTACTGTCCCGTGCTACGTGGTCCATTAGTTTGCGGAGCCATGCGTCCGCATTTCTAGCAACACATGCAGGGGCCATAGCAGCTGAATTGGCATCCCACGCTCTGCGTAGCAAAGTTTCAGATTTTTTTACCCATCAGATCCCGAATGCTACCGGAATCTTCGAAGGATAGATCCGAGTGTTTGGATAATTGAGCCAAATTAGCATCTAAATGCAGAACTTTAAAAAAATCTGTCTTCCTCTTTGACTTTGAAGGGGCACCTGCGTTTGCAAGTATTTAGTCTCAAAACCTTGCGCTCAGGATCCTTCCATTCTCTTAAAATAATCTCTTTAAGAGATTAGTGGAAAGGAATTTTGGGATTTACTAAGCCCCCTGTAAAGCTTGTCTCGTACTGAGACCTGAGGAGGGGGTAATTGCATGTCCTCAGATACAGATAGCTTTGAGACCCTCCATATCCTCTGCTGAAAACAGATGACCCCCCAGGCTTAGTATCCTCAAGACTACTGTGGTCAGAATCCTCCCCTTCCTCTCTGGAACTCTGATCCAAGCTACTTCCTCGCTAGCTACGGAGGCCTTGAAGGATTGAAGCGTAGCTAGCATTTCAGCCTGCAGCACTCCGCATTCCTTAATTGTTTGTGCCGTCTCCTTGCTTGCTAATTTGCATATACATTTAGAGCAAAAGAGTTTCACATAGTCTTGTGGGAGTTTATCCCCACAATAACCACAGCGTTGAGATTTGCCTAAGGATTTGCCTCTAGACCGGCTGGGGGTCTCCTGGGCAGGGCTTTCAATCTCTGAAAACAAAAGGAGAAAAACCTGTTACCCATGGCTATTCCTTGAGGGGGATAGTGTTAATAGGGCCACCCCAAAAATCACTTCCCCCCATCAGCCGAGTCACTCACCCACGGTGGCGACTTGAGAAGCTGGTATCAGTCCATCCTCCTTCTCCATACTGCTTTTAGGCAGCCCTGCCGTATGCACCGATCCACAGGCTGGGCGTGAAGAGAATTGGGAGAACTGGACCGTGGACCCCCGCTCCGTTGCTCTGAAGCATGTGAAAATGCCGCTCATCGCCATTTTGTCGTAGCCTGGGCGCGCGGACGTGACGTCATCTGGCCACGCCGCTCCCATGCTTCCAGACATGCGCAGTAGCTCCCTGGGGACGCCGGAGCCCGCACCGTGGCTCCTGAGGTTTTCTGTGTCTAGTTCCATTCGGAACTACCAGCAGCACAGAACCTGATTTCCCAGCCAGAGGGGATGTCCGGGCGGCTTCTTCCTAACCATCTGCCACCTTCAGGTAGGAAGAAAAAAAAAAAAAGAGTGGGATAAATGGTCCCTGGCAAGCATTGACCCCCTCACCGAGTCAACTGCAGCCAGAATTCTCAGGGAGTTTTTACCTGTACCCCAGCCACACTTCTCCCTGAGAATATGTATAAGGGAAAGACCCCCCTGAAAGCAAGCCAAAAAGCTTGAATCTAAGCCTGCAGACCTTACTGACAGCTCTCAGACCAGAAATACAGGGGAGAAAGACCTTGGTTCCAGACCTTAGTCTCTTTGCTGGAAAAAAATAAACTGTTTCGCTGCCATCCGTTGGGAAACACAATCAATAACTGAGGGACAGAGGGAAGGGTGGGGCCTTTTAAACTCTGTTGTTGATTGTGTTTCCCGTCAGGTGAGACCGTCATCTCAGGTGTGCCGTCCTGGAAGATGACTGGAGAAAGTGGTGATTTTAGTGAAAACCGAAATACAAATGGTGTGAACAATGTGATCTTGCAAGATTACTCAAAAAATGGGTAAATACATGACATCAAATAAATAATGAATCCATTAAGTGCAAACAGAAAGAAACAGTCCGTGTGAGCGGAACCACAAGGTCCACCAATAAAATCAAACTATAGTGAGCACGTGAAAAAACATGCATATTAAAAATTATATAGTAACACAAAATAAGTCTGTGCACACAAAAATACTTAAAGGGGAGGTTCCCCTAAAAAGAAACTTTTAACATTGCCTGTCTTCTTAACATGTAGAATCGGCTGGTAGTTTAAAAAAACAACGTCCGTACATACCATTTTCGGCATGTAGTCTCACCGTCGCTTCCGGGTCTGGTGGCCGGGGATGGGCGTGCCTACTTAAATGACAGGCATCCGCTCGACGCATACAGCGCGTCACGAGATGCCGAAAGAACCCGAACGTTGGTGCGCATGTGCCGTATAGAGCCGCACCAACGGTCGGCTTCTTTCGGCATCTCGTGACGCGCTGTATGCGTCAATCGGATGCCTGTCCCCACACATCATACCCGGAAGCGGCGGTGAGACTACATGCCGAAAATGGTATGTACGGTCTTTTTTTTTTTTAAACTACCAGCCGATTCTACATGTTATTAAGAAGAGACAGGCAATGTTAAAAAAGTTTCTTTTTAGGGGAACCACCCCTTTAACCAAGTGGTCAAAAAATATATAATGTGCTTCAGCATAAGATTTCCAAAGTGCATAGTGCTCCAATGTAAACAAAATAAGATACAACATAAAGTGCTTAAATCAATAATTTCCAAAGTGCATCAGTGCTTGTAAACGATATCTGAAGTCCACCACAAGTTTCCACAGTGAAGCTGTGCAAATAACCAGTGATTCATTTCCACAAGCCTCTCACCTTAAGGCTAGATTAAGCCCATAATGCAGCTGGCTTACCAAGCACAGCAGATTCCACTGCAGATCAGCGTGTCCAGGTCAGCCTGTTGCTTCAATCCCCCTGCATATTCCCAAGTCACAGCAATAACGCTCCCAGGATGGATGGCACTCAAACAGTGCAAACTTCATAGTGCTAAATGTAACAATTTTAATAAAGAAACACACTCACAGTAGGGCAGTGTAACAAACGGCATAAGCATGTATACAGGATATCGCCACTCTCAGGCCACAAGCGGAGATGACGCCACCGACGGCTCTCCTTCCTGACACGTTACGTGGCTGTACACCACTTAGTCATAGGATAGGGAGCCGTAGGTGTATTGGTGACTTGGTTATCTACCTCTGGAAAGTTATCACACTCCCTGGCTGGACAACATACCAAAGGGCCAGCTTCTAAGATTAAGAAGAAATTGCACCAAGACTGATGTATTTCTTAAACAGGCAGATTTCATCGGTAAGAGGTTTGTGGAGAAAGGCTACAAACAAGATTTTAGCAAGAAAATATAAAACGTTGCTGCTCTGGCAAGAGATACATTAATTTAAGACTCAATAAGAACACCTTTTCTGGGGGAGTGCCCTTGATCGTGGACTATAGTTTGCAACACAAACAAGTTGAAACAATCTGTAGGAAGTATTGGCACATTGTGAAAGCTGACCGCCACTTGGCATCCATACTCCCAGAAAAAACTGTTTTTACATACAGGAGGGATGATTGCATAAAATGTATTAGACCCTCCTGAGAAAAGTTTTTCATTTTTAATGAAAAAGGATACTACCCATGTAAGACATTTTTCACATGTAGACATACGAAAGAGTAATAATAAAAAAATAAAAAACGTTTTACAGGGAAGGAGTACAAAATTAAAGATTTTATCCCCTGTAAGACGGAGGGGGTAGTCTATCTTAGAATGTCTGTGTAAAATCCAGTACGTAGGAACTAAAAAGGGAGCTCTGGAAGAGACTACATGAGCATACCCAACATAAAAAAATGGGTTCCCAAAACATAGCTTATCCCGTCACTATGCTCGTTGCCATAATAAAGACCCCTCATTAAGGGTATGGGGGATAGAGAAGTATAAACCCCATTGGAGGGGTGACAATAAGGTCCTCCATCCACAACAATTTTGTGGAAACCCGCAGAAGGCGTGGCACCACCATCCAAAAGCCCACCTGCATCTGGGACTACAATTTGTTCATGGGGGGAGTCTTAAATGACCAAATGTTGGAACCATATCTTGCCACAAGGCGCACCTTTCATTGGTACAAAAAAGTAGCAATTTTTTTTTATTTGGCCGTCTACAACTCCTATATTATTTACCGCAAGTCCACCCAAAACCCCCTAATCTTCCTTGGCTACCAGGAGGAAATTACCACTACCCTGATATTCCAGACTGACCTACCCCAAAACATTCGATCAGATGTTCTAAGTCGACTATCCGAACGGCACTTTCCAGATAAAGTCCCTCTCACAGCAACTGGCCGACGAGGTAAAAAAAAAATGTAAAGTGTGTGCCAGTGAAGGAGTCAGACGAGACACAGTTTATCATTGTGCCCAGTGTCCTTCCCAACCAGGCCTCTGTGTAACTGACTGTTTTCGCCGTTACCATACTAAGCTAAATTAGTTTAAATTAGTTTAGTATGGTAAACTTAATCCTCCGTTCCTGCCTTCACACCCCTTATGCCACTGCCTGCTTTGTAACTGACCCTGGCTTGTTATTGGACCACTCTTCTGCCTAATGATTTTGTAATACCTTTGCCTGATATGGAATTGACCCTGGACTGTTTTTCGACCACTCTTCTGCCTAACGATTCTGTAATGCCTCTGCCTGATCTGGAACTGACCTTGGACTGTTTAACCATGTCTTTTGCCTGCCTCTTGGACTGATCTTGTACCCTGCTACTGGACTAGTGGGATTCAACACAGGGGTGTCGCATGTGAGGGGCTCCAGAAAGGTTTTTTTAGATGAAGAAAACCATTTTTTTGTTTTCTCATCCTAGATTAGGGTCTGGTTGCCCAGAGGCTTCAAAGAGATTTGGGTGGGAGAAGCCTCTACCCCTGTCCCCATTCTGTCCTGAACGAGGCCCTACTTCTGCCTGCAGGACCTATGCCATCATGCTTCTGCCTGTTGCATGAACTGATCACCTGCACTAACCATGACGGGACAGTATCCCTGCCTGGACAATTGTGTATGCCGTTGCTGACCAAGACCCTGCCTGGACCAGTGCTATCCTGCTGTGTAGAACTGCGCTATTACCACAGGTAATTTTTTGTTTACGCTTTGCTCAGCATAATGTATTTTGGGGTGTAATTCTTGGTATGTGCATGCTATGTGTCTCTGGAACACCTGACAGTGTTCCTTGCATGTCGGATCTCTGTATGTGGTCAGTCTGTGTAGAAGTTTCACACATGGGGTGTCGTTTTACTCAGGAGTAGCAGAATGTATTTTGGGGTGTCATCTTTGCTATGTACATGCTATGTGTTGGAAATATCTCATCAATGGACAACTTTGTGTAAAAAAAAAGTGTTTTTTTCCACATATTCCAAAAACTTCTGGAAAAAAATGAACCGTTCAAAAGACTCATTATGCCTCAGATTATATGTTGGGGTATTAGCTTTCCAAAATGGGGTCACTTTGTGGGTAATTCCATTGTCCTGGTGTTCCAGGGCCTTCAAAAGTGTAATAGGTAGTCAACTAGTTAGATGTGCAATTTATGCTCCTAAAACCCCTGATGGCATTTCCTGCATGTTGGGCCTCTATGTGGCCAGGCAGTGAAAAAGTCTAACACATGGGGTATCATTTTACTCAGGAGTAGCAGAATGTTTTTTGGGGTGTCATTTGTGGTATGCACATGCCATGTGAGAAATAAGCTATTACAATGACAATTTTGAGATTTTTTTTTTTAATAAAAATCTTAATTTTTCAAAGTATTGTGGAAAAACTTTACAACTTCAAATAACTCACCATGCCTCTTACTAAATACCTTGGAATGTCTACTTTCCAAAAAGGGGTTATTTGGGGGGGCATTTGTACTTTGCTGGCTTGTTAGGGTCTCAAGAAATGATAGGCCTTCAGTACATCAGGTGTGATCATATGTGATAATTTATTATGATTTGCACTATAGCTTGTAGACTCAAACTTTCACACAGACCAAATTTCCAAAAATGTTGGGTTATTTTTATCAAAGACATGTAGCAGTATAAATTGTGGCCAACATTTATGAAGAAAAAATGATTAGCAAAATTTTATCACAGAAACTAAGATAAACATTTTTTTCAAAATTTTCGGTCTTTTTTCATTAATAGCGCAAAAAAACCCCCAAAGGTGATCAAATACCACCAAAAGAAAGCTCTATTTGTATGAAAAAAGGACAAAAAAATCATTTGGGTACAGAGTTGCATGACTGAGTAATTGTCATTGAAATTGTGAGAGCCCTGAAAGCTGAAAATTGGTCTGGTCAGGAGGGTGTTTAAGTGCCCAGTATGGAAGTGGTTAAAGACCCACCAAACAACAAATGAGGGGGATGAAAGTGGTGATTTTAGTGAGAACCGAAATACAAATGGTGTGAACAATGATCTTGCAAGATCACTCAAAAAAAAGGTAAATACATGACATCAACTAATGAATCCATCAAGTGCAAACAGAAAGAAACAAACTAGATTATATAGTCCCTGTGTGAGCGGAACCGAAAGGTCCACCAATAAAATCAAAATATAGTGAGCACGTGAAAAAACATTCATATTAAAAAATATATGGCAACACAAAATAAGTCTGTGCACACTTGTGCAAAAATACTTAAGTGGTCAAAAAATATATAATGTGCTTCAGCATAAGATTTCCAAAGTGCATAGTGCTCCAATGTAAACAAAATAAGATACAAAATAAAGTGCTTAAATCAATAATTTCCAAAGTGCATCAGAGTTCGCCGTTATCGGTGGCGGGAGAGGGGCCACTCGGCTGCTGTGTGGGGATGCGAGTGAGGCCAACATGGCACCCACTCGTCCCCCATAGCTCTGCTGGGCTTAAGTGACGTCAAAACGTCAGTCCCGCCCAGCGTCTTAAAGAGACAATTTTTTTGGTAACCTTTTTTCAAAAGACAAAATTTTTTTTTCTTTTTGACCCCAGATCTCATATTTAACAAGACCTGTCATGCTTTTTTCTATTACAAGGGATGTTTACATTCCTTGTAATAGGAATAAAAGAGAACTATTTTTTTTTTTTTAATTCAGTGTTAAAAATTATAAAATAAATAAAAATACGAAAACTTTTTTTTTAAAGCACCTAGTGCCAGTAGCGCCAGCATATGAAAACCGTTCTCTAACCACACAAGTGAGGTATCACCGCGATCATTAGAGCGAGAGCAATAATTCTAGTCCTAGACCTCCTCTAACTCAAAAAATGCAACCTATAGAATTTTTTAAACGTCGCCTATCGAGATTAACGGTAAAAGTTTGACGCCATGCCACGAGCGGGCGCAATTTTTAAGCGTGACATGTTGGGTATCATTTTACTTGGCGTAACATTATCTTTCACAATATATAAAAAAATTGGGCCAAACTTATTGTCTTATTTTTTAATTCAAAAAAGTGAATTTTTTCCAAAAAAGTTGCACTTGTAAGACTGCTGCGCAAATACAGTGTGACAAAGTATTGCAATGACTGCCATTTTATTCTCTAGGATGTTAGAAAAAAATATGTTTAGGGGTTTTAAGTAATTTTAAAGCAAAAATAACTGTTTTAGTCTTGTAAACACCGAATCCGAAAAACAGGACTAGGAGTGAAAACATTTTCATGAATAGATCAAGATTGTTATTTTGATGAATTTTTATTCACAAACCATTACTCTGTATTTGCAAGTGCTATCACTTTTCTTTGTTTTGAATTACTCGCTAGCTTTAGCTTTGTTATTTTGTCCATCTATGATGTATTTGTAATTTTAGCAAGCGCCATTACACCCAATTCTATCATGTGTTAACACAGCTTCTTTGTTCTTCACTTAAGCGCTGTCATTGTGTGTTCCCCGATATAGGGAAAAACAGTAAATGACGTTAAGTCTAGCCCCGCCCCCTACAGTTAAGACATGAGGTCACACAACCTTTGTTGTTAGCTTCCAAACTGCAATTGTCATTTTCACAATAAACCATGCATTTAATATAGCTTTTTTCTGCTGTGAAAATGACAATTGTCCCAAAAATGTGTCAAAATTGTCCCATGCGTCTGCCATAATGTCATGCTCAAAAAAACGCTGATCGCCACCATTAGCAGTAAAAAAAAAAAAAAAAAAAAAAAAAGCTATATTAAAAAAAAAAAAAAAAAAAAAAAAAAAAAAACCATAAATGCTTGTGTTTTTTTATACTAAAAATAGGTTGAATATGTATTGGCCTAAACTGAGGAAAAATAAATGTAACCGCAGAGGTTATCAAATACCACCAAAAGAAAGCTATTTGTGGGGGAAAAAAGGACGCCGATTTTGTTTGAGAGGCAAGTCACACTACTGCACAATTGTCAGTTAAAGTGACGCAGTGCCGAATTGCACTGACTAACTTGAATGTTAGTCACTAATGTAGTCAGGTCCATAAATATGACTGACGCAATACTAATCTTTTTGGCTCTATACATTACCACAATGGATTTGAAATTAAACAAAAATGCACTTTTCCAGCTTTAATTTGGGGGCATTTACATCCAATTCAGGTGAACGGTGTAGGAATTACAGTTTGTATATGTGCTTCCCACTTTAAGGGACCAAAAGTAGACAATTGGCTGCTCAGCTGTTCCATGGCCAGGTGTGTTATTCCCTCATCCAATTTACAAGGAGCAGATAAATTGTCCAGAGTTTATGCCATTTGCATTTGGAATCTGTTGCTGTCAACTCAATGAGATGCAAAGAGCTATCAGTAAAGCAAGCCGTCATTACGCTAATAAAACAGATAGCAACATTAGGCGTGGCCAAATCAACTGTTTGGAATATCCTTAGAATGCACTGGTAAGCTCAGCATCACCAAAAACCTGGCAGACCATAGAAAACTGGTCGATGACCAAAGAAAATTTTCCCATAACAGTTGGCCAGATCAAGAACACACTTCAGGAGGTAGGTGTATGTCAGTCATCAATCAAGAGAAGACTTCAGAGTGAATACAGAGGGTTCACCACAAGATGTAAATCATTAGTGAGCCTCCAACAGTAAGGCCAGATTAGAGAGTTTGCCAAACAAAGCCTTCACAGTTCTGGAACATCCTATGGACAGAGGAAACCAAGATCAACTTGTACCAGAGTGATGGGAAGAGTATGGAGTAGGAAAGGAACTGCTCATGGTCCAAAGCATACCACCTAATCAGTGAAGCATGGTGGTGGTAGTGTCATGGCATGGGCATGTATGGCTGCCATTGGAGCTGGTTCTCTTATTTATTGATGTTGTGACTGCTAACAAAAGCAGTATGATGAATTCTGAAGTGTTGCGGGCAATATTTTCTTTTATTCAGCCAAATGCTTCAGAACTCATTGGACAGTGCTTCACAGTGCACATGGACAATGACCTGAAGCATACTGCGAAAGCAACCAAACAGTTGAAGGGAAAGCAGTGGAATGTTATGCAATTGCCAAATCACCTGACCTGTATCCGATTGAGCATGCATTTCACTTGCTGAAGACAAAAAAAATTAAGGAAAAATGCCCCACTAACAAGCAGGAACTGAAGACAGTTGCAGTAGAGGCCTGGCAGATCACAGGGATGAAACCCAGCATCTGGTGATGTCTATGCGTTCCAGACTTCAGGCTGTAATTGACTGCAAAGGATATGCAAACAAGTTTTAAGTGGAAGTTTGATTTAAGATTGGTAATCTGTCCCATTACCTGGTCCCTTAAAAAGTGGGAGGCACATATACAAACCGCTGTAATTCCTACACATTTCACCTGATTTGAATGTAAATACCCTCAAATTAAAGCTGAAAGTCTGCAGTTGAAGCGCATCTTGTTTCATTCACAATCCAATGTGGTGTATAGAGCCAAAAAGATTAGAATTGTGTTGATGTCCTAATATTTAGGGACCCAACTGTATACTTCCAACATGTTTGATGAAGGATAGGCACTAACAGATTTTGTCTGGTAAAACCTCTTAAGTAGTTATAAACCTTGGTATTATGGTAAAAAAAAAAAAAACACCTGCTGTGTCTCTTTTGGTTAATATTTAATCACTTGGGGGAAAAAAAATTAAATATTCCATGGACTCAACATGCCTCTCAGCAAATAGCTTGGGGTGTCTTTTCAAAATGGGGTCATTTGGGGGGGTTGTGTGCCATCTTGGCATTTTATGGCCTTTAAAACTGTGATAGGTAGTGAGGAGTGAAATCAAAAATGTATGCCCTTAGAAATCTTAAAGGCGGTGCTTGGATTTCAGGGGGCCCCGTACGCGGCTCGGCTCCCAAAAAGTCCCACACATCTGGTATCCCTGTACTCAGGAGAAGCAGCAGAATGTATTTTGGGGTGCAATTCCACATATAACCATGGCATGTGTGAGAAATATATCATTTAGTGACAACTTTGTGCAAAAAAAAAATCAGTTTGTCATATTCCCGCAACTTGTGTCAAAATATAAAATATTCCATGGACTCGACATGCCTCTCAACAAATATCTTTGGGAGTGTACTTTCCAAAGTGGGGTCATTTGGGGTTTTTTTGTGCTATTTTGGCATTTTATGGCCTTCGAAAATGTGATAGGTAGTGAGGAGTGAAATCCATAAAATGTACACCCTTAGAAAGCCTGAAGGCGGTGATTGGTTTTGGGGTCCCGTACGCGGCTAGGCTCCCAAAAAGTCTCACACATGTGGTATCCCCTTACTCAGGAGAAGCAGCAGATTGTATTTTGGGGTGCAATTCCACATATGGGGGTAATGCTTTGCGCGTAGGTGTAAGTTACTGGCACTAACTAGCTACCTAGCAGCACCAGCGACACTAATACAGCGATCAGAAAAACGATCACTTAGTGACGCTGGCAATAGGGGGTGAAAGGGTTAACTCTAGGGGCAATCAGGGGTTAAAACCTTTATTAGAAAATGTATGGGGTACCGAATAAAGGTTTTAACCCTTGATTGTCCCTAGATTTAACACTTTCACCCCCTATTACCAGCGTTAGTAAGCAATCATTTTTCTGATCGCTGTATTAGTGTCGCTAGGTAGCTAGTTATTTTGAGGTTCGCCGCTATGTTTTTATAGCGTTTGGTACCCCCATACATTTTCTAATGCTGTAAAAACATGGGGCGAACCTCAAAAAATAACTAGCTACCTAGCGGCACCAGTAACACTATTACAGCGATCAGAAAAACGATTGCTTAGTAACGCTGGCAAAAGGGGGGTGAAAGGGTTAACTAGGGGGTGATCAAGGGGTAAAAACCTTTACATGTACGCCCATCTGCCTGTACATGTCATTCTGTGGACATACATAGTCGTGTGGCGGGCGTTAAGTGGTTAATAAAAAATGAACTTAAAGTATCACTTTAATAGTTATAAAATCATAGTGTAAACGAATATTTAATTATTTTTTGGGTCTTACCATAGCCGCTCATTCTTTCCTCTATGTGGTTTTTAATTCACAACATTAAGTTATTTTTTCTCAGGAGTTTATTTTCTGCCCGGCAACTTTTACACTCAGCTCAGCCAGTTTGTGCTTAACTACTCCATGTTAAACTCCGAGCCATGGGAGGGAATAAAGTACCAGTTACACGTAACAGATTTTCTAGGAAATCTTCCAGGACGGCACACCCGAGATGACGGTCCCACCTGACAGGAAACACAAACAGTTTAAAAGGCCCCACCCTTCCCTCTGCCCCTCAGTTATGACAAAGTATAGACCCACACCGATGTCAGAAGGTACCTTCTGTGAACACAAACATCAAATATTTAAGGGTGGGAAGTAGGCCTGCCGTCCTGGAAGATTTCTTCAAAAATCCGTTACCCGTAAGTGTAACTGGTACTTTTCTCCAGTCTTCATCAAGGACGGCACACCTGAGATGATGAGCAAGAAGTTCAGGCCTACTTTAGGGTGGGATCACCGCCTGTAGGACCTTCCTGCCGAACGCCAAGTCCTGAGGGGACAACAGCTTCACTCTGTAGCGCCTCAGGAATGCATTTTGGCTCATCCAAGATGCTGCTCTGCAGATCTGATTAATTGAAGCGCCTGCCCTCTGCCCAGGTGGTCGCCAGAGATCTGGTTCAGTGAGCTTTAATGTGGGCTGGAACCTGACATTTTGTAAGCGACTGCGATAGTCTGTTTAAACCACCTGGCTATCTTAGGCTTAGAGGCTTGAAGCCCCTTCTTTTGACTGGAGAAATTAGTTAAATTATTTGATATCACTGTCTAAATAGGCTAGAAGACACCTAACGTCTAATAAATGAAGCCTTGCCGCTGTCATTTTTTGGGGTCTGACAAAAAGGAGGGGAGAACAATCTCCCAAGACCTGTGAAATTCAGAGGCCATCTTCGGCAAATATAAAGGATCTTGCCTGAGGATTAGCCTATACTCTAAAAGTAACAAAAAAGGCTCTTTTATATAGTCGGAGCTTGTAAATCACTAACCCTTCTGGCCGTCGTGATTGCCAGAAGAAAGGCCATCTTAAGTAAAAGGAATTTAACAGAAATGTGAGCCACCAGCTCAAAAGGTTCTTTGGTCAGAGCGTCTAGCATGGAGGATAAATCCCAAGGTGGAAACCCAATTGTCTTTACCGGAGTTACCCTTTCCCTGGCTGACAAAAAAACTCTTTACCAGTGGGTTCAGGGAAAGCCTCTGATCAAAAAATACAGACAGGGCTGCAACCTGAACCCTAAGTGTACTTACTGCTAAGCCCTGATCAACTCCCTCTTGGAGGAAATCCAGGACCATGGGGACTATTTGGAGAGAACCTTCTTTAGGCTGGGCCCAGCAAGAGAAGACCTTCCAAACTTTAGCGTATAGTCTTGTGACTGGCTTCCTACTCTGCAAGAGTGTGTCAATCACCTTCTCTGAGCATCCCCTGAGCCTGAGGATCTCCCTCACACACCATGCCATCAGGGAAGGAAACCCGGATCGGGATTAAACACTGGTCCCTGGGAGAGGAGATCTCGTCTTAATGGGAGATGCAGCGGAGGAGCCATCAACCACCTTCTCAATGTGGGGAACCATGCTCGCTTTGGCCACCAAGGTGCGATCAGGATAAGGTATCCCTTCGACCTGTAGAGCTTCTGTAGAACCCTGGGGATGAGATCCAGAGGAGGTAAGGCATAAGCTAGGGTGAACTCCCATTTCTGTGCTAGGGCATCTATCCTGTAGGCGACCTGCTCTCTGGTGAGGAAAAAGTACTTGTGAACCTTTCTGTTCTTTTTGCAGGCAAATAAGTATTTATGGTCTGCCAAAGTGTTGGCTTACCAGATAGAAAACCTTGTTCAGCTCCCACTCCCCTTGAGGAATGGGCTGCCTGCTGAGGAAGTCTGCTTGGATGTTTAGGGACCCTTTTATATGTACCGCTGAAAATGAGAATCTTTTTCTCTATGTCCCCAGGATCTCCTGGGAAAGTTTCATTAGCCTGCTGGACCTTGTTCCCCTTTGATTATATAGGTAGGACACAGCTACTGCATTGTCTGAGAGGATTTGTACTTCTCTCCCTTGGACCTGGTCCTTGACGTTTAGAGCTTACCCAACGGCTAATAGCTTCCTGAAATTGGAGAAGGCTTTTCTCTGCTCCCGGTCCCAAGGATGCTGGGCAAAGAGCTCTCCTATATGTGCTCCCCAACCACAGGTGCTTACGTCTGTAGTCAGAATCAATGGATTCTGTTGGGTCCCGGACCGCCCTTCTGACAGGATGTCTGCGCTGAGCAGTCTAGGAAGTACCTTGCCTCTTATGAGAGGGACACTTAAGTCCAGGGATTCTCTTCTCCCATCCCAGGAGAGAAGGAATCCCTGGAGTTCCCGGGAATGGAATTGGGCCCAGTGAACTGCTGGGATGCAGATGACATGAGTCCCAGTTTTCTTATGATGGTCCTTAGAGAGACCTCTCTGGTAACAAGCAGAGCAGAGACTGCCTTTTGTACTTTGATGATCTTCTCTACTGGTAAGAAAGATCTTTTGGTTCACCGAGTCCACCCAGTACCTTAGAAACACCTTGGATTGTGCAGGATCTAGGGAAGATTCACTGCAAACCTAAAGAATTTCTGATGGGTCAGGAAAATGGGAACATGCTGGTAAGCATCTTTTAGGTCTAACAATCATAAAGACTCCCTCCTGGAAGTGTCTTCTGACCGTGTAGATGCTCTCCATCCTGAACTTTTTGTAAACCAGGAACTGGTTTAATTTTTATAGATTATCAGCCGGAATTTTCCGGATGGTTTTGCTACCACAAATACGTGGGAATAAAACCCCTGGCCGATCTGATCTACTGGGACAGGAATGATGACCTGCTGTTTATCCGCTAGTTCCCGAACATTCTCCAATAGGTCCCCTGCTTTTACTGGGTCCTTGGGGAGATGGTCAGGATAAGATTTGATGGAGGGGGGAGACAAGAATTCCAACTTGTACCCTTCCTTTATCAGACTTCGGATATAAGGACTCTGGACTCTGCGTGATACTTTCCCGAGGGAGAAACCATGAAAGCCTTTCATTGGCTCCTTTCCCTAAAAACGTGTTTTAGAAGGGGGGCCTCGTCCTTTTTTTGGATTTAGCAGGGAACTTTTTTCCTCTCTGAACGAGATAGTACCTGCACCAAATCAGAACCAAAGAGCAGGGATCCTACAAAGGGAATCCAGCAAAGATGAGACTTGGATGTAAAATCTCCATCCCATGTCTTAACCCAAAGGGCTCTTCTGGCGGAATTTAAAAGAGCTGCAGATTTGGCGGTGGTTCTGACTGTTTCCACTGCGGCATCTGCTAAGTAGGCTACTGCCTTACCGATCAATTCCAGGGAGTCTAACACCTCTTTGAATTTACTCTCCTGCGCTACATGGTCCATTAGTCTGCGGACCCATGCGTCCACATTTCTAGCAACGCATGCGGAGGCCAATACAGGGCCCATAGCGGCTGCATTGGCATCCCAAGCCCTGCGGAACAAGGTTTGGGACTTTTTATCCATCGGATACCGAATGTTGCCAGGATCTTCAAATGATAAATCAGTGTTTGGATACTTGGGCCAATGAGGCATCCAAATGCAGAATTTTTAAGAATTTATCCTCTTCCTCGGACTTGAAGGGGCACCTACGCTTCCAGGTTTTTGAATTCATAATACTTTTATTTAGGGAAATATGATTTTACAACTGAAAATGGTCACTTATTACAAGGATATAATAAATATCGTACTTAACTCACAATTTCCAAAAATTCTAGAGGCATTAAAGCCATCTGTCTAGGTAGGTCCCAATCGATAACACAGGAAAAAGGAAAATAAATTATACATAGGATACCCTCCTGCACCAAGAAACACTCCTTGTTTATCAGAAAACCATCATCCGAATCCATATTACCCTTCTAATCGGGGGGGTACCCGATCCACCAATCCTCTCTTATTTACCCAGTGTTATCTCCGTTTAGCCTACCTCACTTTAATGCTTCCTCTACTTATAGTACTCATATGGTGTTGTCCTCCCATCTTCTATTTTAGCACCTTACCCCTTTTACTTCCTTGTCTTCCCACCCTGGCCCCCTACCCACCCCTCCTATCCCCCCCCCCCAACCAAAACATAGAAAAGGGAAGAAAAAAAAACCTCACCCAACCCAACCCCTGCCTCTCATCCCCTCCTCCGGTTCCCGTATTCCTTCCCTCACCTTTCAGATAGTTACCAAGACTTCCATTTGCCTATGACCTTGATCTAGGCTGTTCTCCCTCTTCCTTCCCCAGTAATTTCTTCCCTTCTTCAGAGTATATAAATACATTCCATGCTCCTCAGGTTTTGTTATATTGTTCCCGTCTTGGGATGATAATACCAAGTCTATCGCACCTATCTTTCTAACCCTATGTAGCCATTCAACTATCATAGGAGATTTAGTTTTCCCAATTTCGGGTTATACCCACCTTGGCCTCATTGATCAAATGACAAATGATCCACTTTATATATGTTTTTATTGGAATCTGTGATAGGTGTAAAAGACAAAAAGCTGGGTCATCCTGTATTTGATGGGATGTACATTTTTGGGATATCTTTTGTACTTCAAGCCAGTTCCCCTATTCTTTTTGCATCTCCAACAGGAGTCTAGAGTTCCAGGAAACACCCTGCTCAGTTTCACCGGTGTATAGTACCATCTATTTAAGATTTTAAAATTTAATTCCTGTATCCTAGTACATATTGATGTTTTCATAGCCAGATGTCTTATCTTTTGCTGCTGGGCTTGGGTGAAATTCCTCTCCATATCTCTTGCCCATTTTCTTATAGATGGTCAGGGCAGTTTTGCAGGAATTTGGGGGCCCCAAGCAAAATGGCCATGGGCACCCCCCCCCCCCCCCGTGCAAGCACGCAAAGCCTACAAGAACTACAGCATAGCGAAACAGTGTATGTTCACCCACACTTTATATAAAAAATGAAGGTTTACAGTGCAAATACTGTTGTATATAATGTACATAACATTTTAACACTTTCAAAAAAACACCACTGTACCATAAAATCAAGTATACATTAAAGTGCACAATAACGAATTCCAACATACTTAAAAACACACACTAACATTTTTCACAAACATGTGCAACAGTGCAAATTCTCTAAGCTTTGTTTTCTGAAAAGGCAATCACAATGTCCTCCATGTCCAAAGACTGGCGAACATCACGCTCAATTGATGCAAGTGCCAGTCCTGTGAGCCTTTCTTGGCCCATGGTGGACCTCATGTAATTTTTTTATTAGCTTCAAAGCTGAAAAGCTCCTCTCACCAGAGGCCACTGACACAGGGAGAGTCAGGAGTAGACGCGAAGCAATGCTTAAATTACCGTACAAATCCAGTAGCTTCTCACTGTATATGTAATTAAGCATGCCAAATGGGGAAGTGGCTACATGGTCTGGAAAGGTGTAGAGAGATAAATTGATCTCAAGTGCCAAGTCATCAGCATCAATGTCATGGAGGGTTTGTTCCAATTTTTTTGCATCGTTCATGAAGCTTTCCATTCTTTGTCTGCTTCATGTTGTCCTTTGAGAACAGAAAGTCATAAAGGTCATAAACACCCTTCAATCTTGAAAACCTGTCACTTAGGCTTCTGAGGGCTGTGTCAACCATGGGCAGAAAGAAGTCTCTTCTGAAAGTGTCGTCTGGAGTAGACTGAGTGTCCTCTGTACCTTCATATAGACTGCCTTTTCTTTTTACGGTGCCTTTTCTCAGGAAGGGTCATTTCCATATCCAGATTTTCTGCAATGTCTTTTGCATCAGTTTGACAGGAAGCAATCCCATTTTCCCTGAAGTCTTCAAAGTAGGTAGGCTTTTACTCCTTCTGTTTCTGATCTGTTTCCATGGAAACATTTGGACTTTGTAGCAGCTTGCTGACATGATTGATCGGGTACAAAACATTGTACCAGGTCATTGTGCAAAGCAGAAAAGACCAGGTATTCATCTCACCGTGTAAGCTTTTAGCAGTGGACATGGTCTCTGAGTCCCCCTTCTCTATAGCAAGCATCTGGAGGGCTGACAATGCATCCAGGATCTCTGGTAACTGGTATCGCACCACCTTCACGCAGTCAATCCGAGCTTCCCATCTTGTTGTTGACAATGGTTTTAAAGTGAGCTGCTTTACATGTTCCTTTAGAACTGCCCAGCGCTGCACAGAGGAACTGAATAAGTTATACCTGAAGAGTCTTTGCAACACACCAAACAAGGAGATGGACAGCACTGAGGACTTTGCAGCATCTGCCACAACAAGGTTAAGTGTATGGCTGCTGCATGGAATGCAAAATGCTTTGCTGTTCAATTGCAAAATTTTTGCCTTAACACACTGTTTATGGCCCATCATATTGCTGCCATTGTCATAAGACTGACCACGGCAGTCAGAAAGACTCAGGCTGTCAAGCAGGACTTTAGTCATGCCCTTACCAGTTGTGTCTTCAACGTCTAAAAATCCAAAGAAATGTTCTGCAATGGACACAGATGGTTCACAATTGACTACTCTCAGAACAATGGAAAGCTGTTCCTTACGAAGGACATCAGGAGTGCAATCCATAATAACAGAGTAATACTTTACTCCGTGTACTCTTCTCACAATCTCTTCCAGTATCTTGTTTCCAATTAGTGCAATTATTTCATTTTGAATAGTTCCACTCAAATAATGTACTCTTGTCTCTTGGTTTTGTATTCTTATGTGTTCAGTCATAACTGAATCAAACTGTGCCATCAGTTCAACTTGTGCCAGAAAATTCCCATTGTGTGGGTCATACAACTCACTTGTGGTCCCTCTTAAAGCCTGGTTGCATTCTGCTAAGTGACAAATGATAGCAATCACTCTCCTTATGACACCTTTCCAATGCTCAATCTGCATTAAGTCTTGTCGTCTTTTATCTATGGCTGTATTGGTTTGCAGCCTCCTCTGCAGCTCATGCCAGTTTGTCATATTGTCACAATGCCCCTTTGAATATTCATGTACCTTTAAATGATGAGCTAGGTTCTTCCATGTACGGAAGCCACTGTTGCTTAAGGCATTTTCACGCTTCCCAAAAATAGTGCAGGCAAAACAGAACACTGAGTCTGTGCTGATGGAATACAACATCCATGATCGAAGAATTTTCTCTTTATTTTTCATGCTTTTCATGTAATTGGCATTTGTGAATCTTCAAGGTGGATTCTCAGAATTTTGGTGGAATACAATGTTTGTGACTTGCACTGGTCCTTTAACAATTTGACAGCGCACACTATCAGTCAGGATTGCTGGCCACTGCGCAGGGTCATCAGCTAAAATTACAGAGCTTGTGGTGGTACGTTGAGCTGTAGAGGTAACCTCCGTGTTGGGAAGTGGTGCAGACTCAATTTCTGTTCTAGATGCAGTGTCTTCCACTGAGAGATGCTATTGATGGTGTAGCTGGGGAAAAATTATGTTTTTATTAATATAATCCCATCTGTTCAGGTACAGAAAGCATCACTGAGGCCGCGTACACACAATCAGTCCAAACTGATGAAAACGGACTGAAGTTAATTTTCATCGGTTCACAGACTGATGGTCTGATGTGCGTACACACCATCAGTTTAAAAACCGAACATATCAGAACGCGGTGACGTAAAACACAACTATGTGCTAAAAAAAACGAAGTTCAATGCTTCCAAGCATGCGTCGACTTGATTCTGAGCATGCGCGGGTTTTTGAACCGATGCTTTTGCGTACTAATTGTCCACGGGCAGAAGTGATTTGGTGGGATTTTTTTTTCTAACAATATGCTGACACACACTTATCAGTTTAAACTCTGGGCTGTGTAGGATATCAGCTATAATTATAGAGCTTGTGGTACCTTGTGCTAGAGAGGAAACATCTGCACTGAGAAGTGATGCATCTGTTGATGTTGTTGAGGATGAAGTTGATGGTGTAGATGGGAAAAAAAAAAAAAAATCTGAAATGACCTGTGAACTACGTTTTACCATTTCACTGTTAGCATATTGAAAGAAGTCACTATTAAGCTCAGCTCAGTGAGAGAAATTCACTTTTTTTTAAAGATATTTTTATTAGGTTTAAGACAAACCAACAAACAGAAAAACATACAAAAAAAAAAACACCAGACAACCTGGTGATAAACATTAGGCAATACACTCAGAAAAATTAACTGACATCAGTGCAAAATATAAAGTAGGCACAGTGGTAAAAGGCTCAGGTATAATACCAGGATATAGCAAAAGTGGAGGTCCAGACATTGTAGACCCCTGGGGCACGGCCCATCAATGGTCAAGCAAGAGTAGTACAATCAGTGCTGGGAGAGGGTTAGCGGACTAGCCAACTGTCTACCTCAAATTTTGTGGAAGGTTTTGTTCCGTTTCTGGAGTTCAAAAGTAAGTTTATACAGTAGGATAATGTCATTAATAAGTTTTAACCAGAGGGAAAAGAAATTCACTCTACCTTCATCAGTGGAGGTATCCTTAGGAAGAGCCTGAGGGCTGAGAAATTTAAGCAAAGTACCTTGAGGGAGAAAGAAAACAAGATGGTAACACTTTATAATAACAATCATTAATAGATTGTAAACTGATAATTAATATTTAGTTAATTGTATTCTATCCAGTGTAATTTATCACTTACCGCCATCTTGTTTTTTTTCTTATCCTCCTCTTCCTTTCTCTTCTTTCTTTTCTGGCTTCCTGAAGCATAATTCCGCTTCATGATGAGCTGATGCTGACAAACAAGTGCATGTAGACAGGGAGTAACTAGAGGGTAGTTAGCAAATTTCAAACTATTTCGTAACTATGGCTCCTTTACTACCCTGCAGTGGCCCCTCTGAGCATCATCTCTGAAGATGCTGTTTAGCCATCCATCAAATTGTTACTAACACGTGTGTTCTTCCTTGCTCGTAAACTTATAGTAGACAAATGGTTGTCTTCCTGTCCCCCTACTATGGCACAATGGTGAGATGCAGTTAACACTATATTGGAGAGAGAAAAACTAACAGCAAACAAACAAAAAAAATTGCAGCGCCACTGTGCCCATCAATTGTCGCCACTGTGCCCATCAATTGTCGCCACTGTGCCCATCAATTGTCGCCACTGTGCCCATCAATTGTCGCCACTGTGCCCATGAGCTGCTGGCTCTGATAGGCACTTCCAAAGCCAGCCAGCTGCCATTATTCAGATGGCCAGCACTCACCAGGGAGCCGGCCATCTGAATAGTGGACGGCAGCGACAATACATGGATTCATGCAATGCACGAATCTATGTATTTGTGATCAGTGGCGGTGCAGGAGAGAGAGGGGGCGGCGCTCCCAGCGCCCTCTATGGACGCACCGCCACTGGTAGATATACTGTGTCCACTGTACAAGATGTTTACCCCTTATATGCCCAGCCATATGGGTGCTTTAAGATCTCATTGTTTACTGCCACATGATGCTTTCATGTTGGTGTGTACCACAGTGTACCCTCCTATTTTGGTTGTTCCACTCTGGAGGGTTACGTACACAACAACATGAAAGCATTGTGGCAGTAAACAATAAGGTCTTAAAGCACCCATATGGCTGGGCATATCAATTATGGATACTAGGATAAACATCTTGTACAGTGGACACAGTATATAAAGAATACAAAAAAAACATTTTCTTGTTGTTGTTTGGTTCTCATTGTTTACGTTGCAGTCTAGCACCCCGCTATGCAGTTGGTCTCGTGGGCATCCTCCTATCCGCTGGAACTCTATTGAAGGGACTCACGCGTGGTCGCCTAATCGTGACGACGACTCTTCCTGGCTCACCGGTATGGTATACTAAACCACCTGATGCAAGTGATACTTGTTCTTCATACTGCCTATCAACTCAGATCGCTATCCCAGGATGAATATCATTTTCTTAACGCTAAAGGCCTCAATCACCCAGCCAAAAGAAAATCTTTATGGGCTGAGGCGACTCGATTTAATTGTGATGTCCTCTGCACTCAAGAGACCCACTTCCAGGGAGACAAAACACCTAAATGCACCCATCCAAAGTATCCACACATCTTTAAGGCAAGTACCTCGACTAAAAAACGGGGGGTGATGACAGCAATAAGGGACTCTGTTGCGTTCAAACTGCACAATGAAATTGCTGACTCCCAAGGCCGCTACCACATCCTTGTGTGCGACATCAACTCTACCACTTACACAGTGGTTAATGTTTATGCGCCTAATGACCACCAAATACACTTTTTGAAACGAGTCCTCAGAAGTGTTAGACCGATACAAAAAGGTTTTCTTCTCCTATGTGGAGACTTCAACCTCCCCCCTGATCCTCAGATGGACTCCACGTCATGCTCACGCAGACACCATCATTCTCTACAATCAACGCTACACTCGCAGGATCTCTATGACGCTTGGAGATGTCTCCACAGCACCGAGAGGGACTATTCTTTCTTCTCACCGAGTCATGGCGTTTATACAAGATTAGATCTTTTTCTTACTGACAAGTGGTTGTTGCCTAAAATTGTGGATACTAAAATTAATGTTATCACATGGTCGGATCATGCCTCTGTGACTCTCTCGGTTGCCGATTCGCCGGGCGTGGGTACTACATTCGTCTGGCGTTCCAGCCCAAGATTGTTCCAAGCTGATAACTCCAGGAAGACATTGCAGAAGGAGCTGACTATTTCTCTTTCAATATCGGCTCTGTATCGGACCCTATGGTATTATGGAATTCCCATAAGGCATTTATGAGAGGGGTTTTGATTAAGATGGGGGCGAGGGCTAAGAGGATGAGGGGGCAGCAGATACAAACTCTCATTTCTAATATACACACCCTAGAATCCCAGAATAAACAAAATGCTTCCCCGCTAGTTTCTAGTAAATTAACACAGCTTAGGAGCGAGCTCCGCTTGATTCTACTCGACAACTTTGAAAAATCTTCCAAGCGCCTTAAAATGACATACTATGTAAGCGGCAACAGGGCTGGGAAACTCTTGGCCAACCGCCTAAGAGGGTTGAGACATAAGACCACTATCCCCTTTGTTCGCCACCCCTTCACCCGAGATAAATTATTTCACCCACAAGCGATAGCTGACGCATTCAGTTGCTATTACAGCTCACTCTACAATTTAAAAGACGACCCTTCCACAATTCAACCAACGGGGCTCGCTATATCAGACTTTCTGAACAAAATTGAACTCCCCCAAATATCATCCGACCAACTGGAAGTCTTAAATTCTCCCTTTTCGGAAACTGAAATCGCCAAAGCAATAGATTCCCTTCCTAACAACAAAGCTCCTGGGCCTGATGGCTTCACCGGAGAGTATTATAAGGCATTTAAAATAGAACTAGTCCCATATTTAGCAGATATTTTTAACCAAGCTGCCTCCTCGTCCTTTTTTCCATCTGAAATGCTTAAGGCTATGATTGTGGCATTGCCGAAGCCTGGGAAGGACCCTGACACACCCCAAAATTTTAGGCCCATTTCTTTGCTCAATAACGATTTAAAGTTATTTGCCAAGCTCCTCGCCAATAGACTGGTGGACTTGTTGCCGTCATTGATACACCTGGACCAATCGGGGTTCACAAGGGTCCGACAGACATCTGACACCACCCGGCATCTAATATCGTACACCTGGCCAAACGAACAAAAACGCCTTCTCTGCTCCTAGCTTTGGACGCAGAGAAGGCGTTTGATAGAGTCCACTGGGATTATTTGGCCAAAGTGCTTTCCAAATTTGGGTTCGAGGGCAGAATTTACTCGGCTATTATGGCACTCTACACGACTCCCTCGGCCCAGGTGTATATATCGGGGACGCTCTCCACGGCATTTAATATTTCTAATGGAACCCGTCAGGGGTGCCCATTGTCCCCCCTTATATTTAATCTCCTTATGGAACCCCTAGCAACTTATATACGTACTCACCCCCAGATAAGTGGCTTCATGGTTGGAGGAGTGCAACATACCATAAGCCTCTTTGCGGATGACATCATCTTGATGCTCACCGATGTTGAGTCCTCTCTGGCTTCGGCTCACCAGGTATTGCAACTATTTTCGACAGTGTCATATTATAAAGTCAATGAAACCAAGTCGCATATTTTGGGGTTGGGTATTCTTGCCCGGACCAGACACGCCCTTAGCATGAAGTTCCCCTTCACATGGAAGGAAAAAGGTATTTCATACCTAGGTATAACTCTCACATCTTCGCCCTCTGATTTGGTGAGGGAAAACTACACCCCGTTTTTGCAATTGTTACATACTAAATTAGAGGCTCTGGCTAAATTCGAATTATCCTGGTCGGGGCGACTGGCCGCCTTCAAAATGCAGGTCCTCCCGCAGCTACTATATGTCTTTAGGACTCTGCCCATCCCAGTCCCACCCTCCTTCCTATCAGCGCAATCTACTCTCAACAAGTTTCTTTGGGGGGCAAAAGGGCGCGATGCGCATTCCGCAAAATTATCAAACATAGAAGGGCGGGAGGTATAGGCCACGTCCACATCAAGGATTACTATACAGCCTCGATCTTAGCCCAGCTGAAGGGCTGGTTTCCTAATTCCGCTTCATCCCTGTGGACTGCTCTTGAACAGCAGGTCCCGGGCAGGAATCTTTACAATTATCTCATCACGAGCAACCTCCGCCCAAAACCCGCCCCCGGACATAGGACCGACTATTAGAGCGTCTACTGACGCATGGCGAATACTGACTTCGCAAATTTCCCCACACTATAAACTTATCCCTATGAGATTCCCGCTGACTGCTATATCCTGTATTATCCCTGATATCTCTGTGGAGAGTTGGAGTTCGGGTGGGGTACTGGATATAGAAGATTTGTATGTGGGACCTGCACTTAAAACATTTAGAGCTCTCCAACTGGAGTACTCTATACCCACGACTGAATGCTTTCGGTATGTGCAAATCTCACACCTACTGAAACGACAGACTGACCTATATACCCATCTCCCGTGGCATATAGCCCAATATTACTCAAAGAAATGTACGAATGTCAAGGGTATATCAGTGTTTTACTCTTACTTACAGGATAAGTTGACATTCGCCAAATCTTCTGATATGCAAGCCTGGGAGAAAGAATTTGATACAGTATATTCGGTTGATCAATGGCAGACGGCCCTAAGGGTAACGTACTCCTCCACCAAATGTGTTAATCTTTGGGAACTATACCAAAAAATCTTATTGAGATGGTATCTCACCCCATTCAGACTGTCCAAGATAGGCAAGGGTATATCCCCCGGGTGCTGGAGGGAGTGCGGGGGAACGGGTACACTGTTCCATATCCTATGGTCCTGCCCCGTGACAATGCAATACTGGCAACTAATCCAAAACCTGGTAGCACAGGTCCTCAAACTTGATCTGACCCTGTCCCCTGGGCTGGCGTTACTCTCCTTGGGTATAGATCATATCCCTTATCACTCTAGGACCCTTCTATCCCACATTCTTCTAGCCACTATGCTAGCCTTGGTCAGACATTGGAAGGCCGCTCCTCGACCTACACTGTCTAAAGTTATCCAGATAGTCAATACCCATGGTTCATATGAACAACAATTTGCCTCAGGGGTCAGAAATTATACAGAAGTTAAGAAAATCTGGGAACCTTGGACCGAATGGTATAAGGTTCAACCCGGCCCTGGCCCCAAATGAGTTGGCTCTCACTGGGAGATATATTGCCCACTGCTAAGGATGATTGACTGCGTATGTTCCTGATGCCAGAGTTCCAGGCTGCCACTTTGTTTTTGTTTCTTTTTCTGTTCCTTTTCTTGTTTTTGCCATATCAGTTATACTATCTCATTTCAGATGTGGTGAGTTTGGAGATGTTATATTGTCTCGGTTCTACATGAACAATGGCCCTTTTGGTGTGATGTATGAATAAGATGCCTCCTCACCCTATGACCCAACTCACTGATGTGTTTCTTTGTATTTAACTAATTTTTTCTTTTTTCTCTATTCATGTCATCTATGTTTAAAACTGTTAAAACTAATAAAAACTATTGAAACTAAGAATACAAAAAAATTAAAAAAAAAAAAAAAACAGATTTACCATAGCTTTCTTACCGTTTTCCTTCTCTACTATCCTATTTCCATCTAAGAGTCCTTTCACACAGAGCCACTCATAGCATTGGCAGTTAAACTCCTTTATTTTTACCACCAACGCTATGGGCGGATTTGCTAGCGCCCGAGGAAGGGTTAAAACCGCCCGCAATGCGCTGCTGCAGCAGCGCATTGCCAGCGGTATAGCTGCGCTGTCCCATTGATTTCAATGGGAAGCAGCGGTGAAGGAGCGGTAAATACACCGCCCCTTCTCCGCTCCAAAAATGCGGCTAGCGGGACTTTTTTACCGTCCTGCTGGTGCAATGCTCCAGTGTGAAAATTTTTAAAAATACTGCGCTGGTCAATGGCAAGAAATATAGTGAAAATAATAACTATAAATAGAGGTATGCTGCAGCAGCACAATTGTCAGATAGAAACAATAAATGCAATAAATATAAGTTATGCTGCGCTGCATATAACACAAATATATAGATCAAACAAAATCTTGTTTTACAAAATCTTGTTTTATATTTACTCCAGTGTGAAAGCCCGAGGGCTTTCACACTGGAGACAATTGAGCATCTTCTTAAGGGCGGTTTTCAGTCGCTATTTTTAAAAAGCTGCTCAATTGGAGAATTGCAGGACAGTAAAAAAAAAGTGTAAAAAAAAAAGTCCTGCTAGCCGCATCTTAGGAGCGGAGACGGGGCGGTGTATTTACCCGCTCCTTCACCGCTGCTGCCCATTGAAATCAATGGGACAGCGCAGCTATACCGCTGGCAATGCGCTGCTGCAGCAGCGCATTGCGGGCGGTTTTAACCCTTCCTCGGGCACTAGCAAATCCGCCCATAGCGTTGGCAGTAAAAATAGCGGAGATGGAAAGGGGATGGTAAAGAAAATGGAAAGAAATCTATGGTAATTGTTTTTATATATTACCTGACTCAAAAAATAAGCAATAAGACCCTTTACACTGGAGCGTATTGCAGGCGCTATAAGATTAAAAATAGCGCCTGCAAACCGCCCTTATTATAGCGCCTACAATACGCTCCAGTGTAAAAGGGGTCTTATTGCTTCTTTTTTGAATCAGGTAATATATACAAAACAATTACCATAGATTTCTTTCCATTTTCTTTACCATCCCATTTAAAGATTTTGGCAAAAATGTACAAAGCAGTCTTTTCTCTGCTTTGTAAATTTTTGCAAAAAGCTTTAATATTACCTGATTTAAAAAAGGAGCTTTAAGAAGGAAATGGGATGGTAAATATAATGGAAAGGTATGGTGGTACCGTAATTGTTTTGTTTATAATACAGTCAGAAGTGGGGTTATTAATTATGATCACTGCCGTCTGTCGCTAATTTTTGTAATGGCAGCTAACCTCCCCCCCTGTTCTTTTTAACCCCCCTCAGACTACAGTACCGCATACCGCGCGGTAGCTGGCAGGAGATTCAGTTTGTTGTTCCTGGCCGGCTGGACTGAAAGGAAGTGAGCACAGAGCACTCAGTGTGTGTGCACTTCCTGTCAGTCCGCAGTCCGGCCGGGTACAAACAAACCTAATCTCCAGTACCGCGCGGCGTGGGATGCAGCATAGGACGCGGTGGCTCGACGAAACTGCATTTTGTTATGTGTACAGTACAGTCAGTGTGTTATTTCTTATTTGATCCCCATTAAAGATACTAAAATCCTGCTGCCTGAGCCGCTGGATGCGGGGGCCCCTGGCCAGCTTGGGGCCCCCAGCAATTGCCTCCTTTGCCTGTCCTGTTGCGACGGGCCTGTAGATGGTATCTCCTGGGCTTCCAGAGGTGTTATTACTAACCTATACATCTTAGACAGTAATCTAAGCAGGGGTTCATGTTCCTCACTATCTTTCAAACTGCGTTAGCTCCCTTTTGTATCTACTTGCTGGACCTAGGGAATTCAGGAAGTGACATAATTGTATAGCTTGCCAGTATTTGACCTCAATTTGGCCTTGCAGTTGTGCCAATGATGCCACTGTTGGCCGTCTTTCTAATTCTGCGAAGTGTGATACTTGTATAAGTACCTTCTCTCTAAGGTTTATATGTCCCTTTCTCCATTCCTGGTTGGAAGTTTGGATTCCCCAGTATTGGATACAGTGGTGAATACCTTGATGAGTGTTTACCTATCTGGCATATCTTATGGCCTATTGCCAGTGTCGCTCCTATAATTGGGTGTTTTTTTAACTGGGCCGGCAGTGTTTGATAGCACCACAATGCTCTTCTCAGTGGAACTTTATTTCTTGCTCCAGGTCTACCCATATTTTGTTCCCTTACTCCTACACCATTCTAAGATCCTGCCCAAGTGCACCGCCTGGTAGTATTTAATTGTCTGGTATTGCCAGGCCTCCATGGCACTTGGGTAAGAACATCCTACTCCTACTGATCCTTGGTCTTTTTTTAGCCCAGATAAATTTGGAAAAGAGCCCGTTTACTTGGAGTAGAAAAGCAGGAGGGATTTTGATTGGTATTGCTTGAAATACGTACAGTAATTTAGGGAAAAACTCATCTTGATAGCATTGCATCTCCCAAACCAGGAATGAAAACCCCTCTGCCATTTCTCCAAAGTAACCATACTCACCAGTGGGGGAAAATTTACTTCGAAAGTGTTCCCTATTCTTGGTGGGACATATATCCTTAAGTACTTTAAGGCTGTCTTTACCCATTTAAATTTGGGTTGTAGGATCTGTTGTAGTGCACTTGAAAGTTCCACTCCCATTGCTTCAGGATTTCCCGTAGTTGATTTTTAGGTTTGCTAGTTTCCCATATTCCTCTATTTCTCTCATCAAGTTCTGTAGTGATTCCTGGGGGTTAGATATGGAGAACAGCATATCATCTGCAAAAGCAGAAATTTTATATTCTCTGTCTCATATCCAATCCCTGGATCTCCAGGTTTTGCTTTATCCTGTTTAGCAAAGGTTCCAATGTCAAGACATACAACAGGGACAGCGGGCACCCCTGTCTCGTTCCCTTCAATATTTTAATTGGTTCTGAGAATATCCCGTTTACCTTAACTAATGCTTGGGGTGTAGTGTATACCCCCATGATCCATCTACACATATGGTCTCCCAATCCAATATGTCTTAGAACCCCTGACAAACTTCCAACTGACTTTATCAAAGCTTTTTCCGCGTCTTTTTCCTTAAAAAAAATGGGTGTTTGTTTCCCTTGCCCAGTGCACCAAATTCAATACTTTAATAGTATTATCTCTGCGCTTCCAGGTTTTTAGTCTTAAGACCCTGTGCTCTGGCTCCTTCCATTCTCTTACAATAATATCCTTAAGAGATTGGTGTACAGGAAGGGATTTGGTTTGGGCTTTACCGAGTCCCATGTACAACCTGTCTTGGACCGAGACATACGTGGCTGGTACCTGGATGTCCTCAGAAGCATAAATTGCTTTGAGGAGATCTTCCATATCCTCTGCAGAGAATAGATGGCCGGTCTAGAATCCCTGAGGCTACTCTGATCCGAATCCTCCCCTTCTTGAGAACTTTGAACTGAGGAGTCTACATCAAAATAGGTTAGAGATGGTCCCTGGGATCCCTCTGTAACACTGGTTTGGGTCTCTACCAAAGATGAATAATCCTCTGTACCTACGGGAGTTACCTCTCTGTTTGCTACCATGGTTTTAAAGGATTGGAGAGTAGCAAGCAATTCAGTTTGTAAAGCCTTGCACTCTTTCATGGCTTGCGCCGTCTCCTTGCCTGCTAACTTGTAAATACATTTGTAGCAGAAGGGCTTAGTATGGTCCTGCGGGGGCTTTCCCCGAAGTACCCACAGTGCTTGGATTTGTTAGAGGATTTTACCCCTAGACCTGCTGGTGGTGTCTTGGGCAGGACATTCGGTCTCTGAAAAACAAGAGACCCTTGTTACCCATGGCAATCCCCGGGGAGAGTGAAAAGGAGGGCCACCCCAGCCTCACTTGCCCCCCATCAGCAGAAGTCACTCACCCCCTGTTGCGACTTGCGTTGCTGGCACTGGTCCATCCCACTCTGTCCATACTGCCTTAGAGCAGTCCCGCTGTAGTGATAGGCCAAATCTTCCGCTGACCGGGCTTGTAAGCCGTTTGTGATCACCTCTGAAGGCTGGGTGTGACGCAGGACCGTGGGCCCCTGCTCCGTTAACCGCACTGCAGCATGTGGCTGAACGCCAATCGCCGACACTTTGAAGTAGCCCGGCGCGCAGAAGTGACATCCGCCCGCGCCGCTCCAAACTTCCAGACATACGCATAGACTCCCCGGGGATGCCGAAGCCCGCACTGTGATCTGGCGAAGTTTCCTTTGTTACTTGTTTCATTCGGAAACACCAGCAACCACAGCCCAGCTACCGGGGACATCCGCGCCATTCCTCCAGACCATCAGGTAGGAGGAAGGAGTAGGATTGAATGGCCCCTGGAAAGCATGGACCCCCCCCCCTCACTGGGTCCAATGCCACCAGCATTCTCAGGGATCTTGAAATGCTGAATGCCTATCTCCCCGAGAATGTATCTATGGGGAAACCCCCCTGGTCACAAGCTCATGCCAAAATCTGACTTTGCAGTCCCCACTGACTGCTCTTAAGTCAGAAAGCACCGGGGGGGGGGGGGGACATTGGTCCCAGACCTTAGGCTCTTTAGTAAAGAAAATAAACTGTTTCGCTGCCATCCTGTGGGAAACAATCAATAACTGAGGGGCAGAGGGAAGGGTGGGGCCTTTTAAACTGTTGATTGTGTTTCCTGTCAGGTGGGACCATCATCTCAGGTGTGCCGTCCTGGAAGATGACTGGAGAAAATAAAAAAAAAAAAAGACAGGGAAGCTGAGCAAGCGGTGGTTATCAAGTAGGTAGATCACCAACTCACCACATTTACCTTAAGCCCTCAAGAGCTATGAAACTTACAATATTTATTAAAATATCTTTCAATGCACATCTGCAACATGATTTACTAAGCAGCATTACACTTTTTAAAGAGCAGGTGTCAAACTGACAAATCCTAAGAACTTTCATGTTAAATTTAATATACATTAAAAAGTCACTGATTTTTTTTGGTATATTAAAGGACAAAGCTTATTCTCATAGGATGCAGTAGGTTAAATGGCATGTCATTGCATTTCCTTTACAGTAAGATGTAGACAACCATGAGAAGCACTGGGCAAGGACATCAGTACAGTACAGGAACATGCAACCTCTGCGCTATGAATCTCAGCAAATACATGCTTTTTTTTTAAGCTAGCAGCTAAAGCATCCTTTAACACCAGTATGAATGACATCTTCCTCACCTGTTTTTTCCATCTGTGGAGTCTAATTTCAGTTTATTACCGAAGGCACAAATGTACTGCATTTTTAAAGCAAATAAAGATGACATTAAATTGCATATACACACACCTGTTAATCCATTGTCAAGTTGTCATCTAGTCATTCACTAATTTACTTTGAGTTAACTGTCTATTATGTGACTTGAAGCAACAGATTCCCCCTCCCTTTTCTAGGCAATGAGCGATTTATTGCACTGCCGTGAAATGGACATCGAAAAGTACCAGTTAAACTTACCGGTAGCTGGATTTCTGGGAAGTCTTACAGGACGGCACCCTGAGAGACGACAGGCTCCACCTGACAGGAATCAAAAAAGGTTAAAAACCCCACCCCTCCCTGTGCTCCTCAGTTTGAGATAAAGTATGAACCAGTGCACGGGAGATAAAACATTAAAATACAAACCAATAGATGTATCACGAGGGTGGGAAGTAGGCCTGCTGTCCTGTAAGACTTCCCAGAAATCCAGCTACCGTTAAGTGTAACTGGTACTTTCTCAAGTTGTCTTCCAGGACAGCACCCTGAGAGAGAGAGAAGCAAGTAGCTTCAGGCCTACCTTAGGGACCACCGCTTGCAGGACCTTTCTACCGAACGCCAAGTCCTGAGATGACAGTAGCTCCACTCTATAGTGTCTTAACGTCTTCTGGCTTGACCACGTCACAGCTAATCTGCTCCACCGAAGCTCCAGCCCTTTCTGCCCAGGAGGTTGATAGTGACTGGAGTGTGCGTTAACTCTTGGGACTGTTTTATCAGCTTTCACATAGGCTAAGGAAATAGTCTGCGTTATCCACCTAGAAATAGAGGCTCTTTTCTGCCCAGAGAAACTAAAAGATGGGTGGAACGCCTAAACTCACTTACCATATCTAAATAAACCAATAGCCAACGTCTAACATCCTGACAATGAAATGAGGCCCCTCTTATTCTGGGGGTTCAAACAAAAAGGAAGATCTCCTGTGACCTGTGAAACTTGGTCACTAGCTTGGGGAGGTACAGGGGATCCTGACTTACAACGACCCTGTCCTCAAACAAACGAAAAAAAATGGCTCCTTAATAGAGCGCCTGCATATCACCTATTCTCTTGGCAGTTGTGACCACCAGCAGAAAGGTTGCTCACCTTTAGGTTTTCCTAATTGGAATACAGTCTATAGACTCAAACAGAGCCTTAGTTATTTGATCCAAAACCAAAGAAAGATCCCAGGGCAGGACTCTAGATAACTGTACTGGGGACATCCTATCTCTGGCTATTAGAAACCTCCTGATCAGGGGGTCCAGAGATCGACTTATATCCAAAAAATACAAGGCCGCCACTTGGACTTTTAAGGACCTAGGTGGCTAGTCCCCAGTCCACACCATCCTGGAGAAAGTCTAGGATGACAGAAGTCTCGCTGGGACGCTTGTCTCGCTGAACACCAGCGAGAGAAGACGCACCAGATCTTGGCGTAAATACGCCAAGTGACTTCCTACTGGCAAGAAGGGTATGACCTTCTCGAAGCAGCCATTCTCCTGCAGGCTATGCCTCTCAAGCACCAGGCCGTCAGCTTGAAGAAACCAGGCTTTGGGTTAAAGACCGGACCCTGCCAAAGAAGGTCGGCCCGAACAGGGAAAAGGAGGGAAGAAGCTACCGACCGAGCTCTAGAGCCGGAAACCAGGTACTCTTGGGCCACCAGGGCGCAGCCAGAATTAGTCTGCCTAGTGCTAGATTTAACCTCTGCAGGACTCTCGGAATCAGGTTCAGAGGAGGAAAGGCATAGGCCAGGTGAAAATTCCATACCTGGGCCAATGCATCTATCCCCCCCCCCCCTCTGACCCATGCTCCAGGGAAAGGGAGAAGAATCTCCACATCTTCCTGTTCGCCCCGCACGCAAAGAGATCCACCTCTGGCCTGTCAAAGTGCTGACAGATCAGGTTGAAGACTTCTGGATTCAGTTCCCATTCCCCCTGGAGAATGGGTTGGTGACTCAAGTTGGAGGAATTTTTCTATGTGGACTGCCGAAAGAGTAAATGCTCAGTTCTGCCCAGCCCAGGATCTCTAGAGACAAATCCAGAAGGGTGGGCGGGATCTGGTGCCTCCCTGATGGTTGAGGAAGGCAACAGCGGTCGCATTGTCGGAAAGAATCTGGACCTCTCGGCCCCGAATTCTCTCCTCGAACACCTTTAGCGCCTCTCCAACCACCAATTGCAGTAGTTTGAAGAGGCACCCCCTCCGACGATGGCTCCAGGAACCCTGGGCACGAAGCTAGTCTAGGTGAGCACCCCACCCCCAGGAGCTTGCATCTGTGGTAATCTTGACTGGGTCGGTCTGACCCCAAGGCAGGCCCATCTGCAGGTTCTGAGAGAGAAGCCACCACCTCAGTGTGAATTTTACTGTATCTGGGATGCTGACTCTGACATCTAGCGACTTTCTGTCCCAGGAGGAAAGGAAGAATTGGAGTGGTCTGGAAAGGAGCCAAGCCCACGGGACCGCCGGGATACTAGAGGTCATTAACCCCAGTAGCCTCATGATTTCCCTAAAAGAGGTGTCGGCCTTTACCAACGCCGACGTGACTGCTACCATGAGATCCCACACCTTGTCCCAAGGTAAAATAAGCCTCCCCTCTATGGAGTCTATCAGAAATCCGAGGTAGACCTTCCTCTGCTCCAGAAGTAGCAAGGACTTTTTCCTGTTGATAATCCAGCCCAGGGATTCCAAGGTACTCATGTCAGTGGCCAGGTCCGCAAGAAGGAGATCCCGACTCTGGTTGTAAAGTAACACATCGTCGAGGTAAGGGACCAACGCTGTCCCTTGCAAGAAAGCGATTGCCTCTGCCAGGACCTTTGTAAAGACCCTTGGGCTGGAAGCCCATCCTAAAGGGGAGGGCATAAAATTGCCAATGTTGAACCCCCTAGGCAGAAACGATCGAAAAACTGAGGAACCTCAGGCGACATGGAAAAAAAAAAAAAATCGGGATGTGAAGGCAAGCGTCCCTTAAGTCGATGGTTATGAAAACCTCCCTCAGTAGGAGCTTCCTGAGGCTGTAAACACTTTCCTTACTAAACTTCTTGTGAAGGAGTGAAGTATTCAGAGGCCTCAGGTTTTTTAGCTGAAACTTACCTGACGGCTTTGGGACCACAAAGATATGGGAGTAAACTCCCAAACTCTGTTGGTCCACAGGCACCGGAACTATGACCCCCTGTTGTGCGAGTTCTGCGACGTTTCGCAGAAGACCAGCTACCCTGAGAGGGTCCCTGGGTTAATGTGTCAGAATGAATTTTAGGGAAGGAAACTGGCAGAATTCTAATTTGTAGCCTTCCCTTACAATCTGGAGAATATGGGGGCTTTGAGTTATACTCTCCCACCTGGGAAGGAAATGGAGTCTTCCCCCAACTTGCCCGTCATTTGGAGTCCTTATCGTTGGGCTTTGGGTTGGAACAAAGGATGCCTCCCTTTTGTTTGTCCCCAAACACCCCAACATCTGTTAGCCGGCCTTTTTTCAGACGGATGGTTTTTACCTTGGAAGCCTCGAGGAAAAAAAATATTCTTATTTTGTCTAGGCTTAATGGGGAACCGTTTACCCATCTCAGAAGACCTAGTCAGGGCCTGATCCAGGCCTGTACAGAAAAGGAGGAAGCCCTCGAAGGGAAGACCACAAAGGTGGGACCTGGAAGCAAGATCACCATGCAACGTCCGACCCATACTGCTCTCCTAGCAGAGTTAATGAGAGCCCCAGTCTTTGCGGTAGATCGTACGGTGTCTACCACAGTGTCGACTAAATAAGCTACAGCGCTACCTATGATCTGTAGGGAATCCAGGATCTCCTTGGCTTTAGGAACATGGGAGACATGTTCAGTCAGCCTGGAGATCCAGGGGTAATGCAGGCTGAATCCAATGCGGGGCTCAGAGCTGCCGCATTAGCCTACCAGGCCCTACGCAAGGTGGTCTCAGCCCGCCGATCCATACAATCCTTTAAGTTACCCGCATCCTCAAAGGAAAGGTCAGACTGCTTGGAAACCTGAGCGAAGGAGACATCTAATCTAGGTACCTTAAAGTGGAGTTTCACCCATTTTTTATGTTTGTCTGTGCTGCATGCCCTAATCTCAGTGTTCACAAGCAACAAAATAAAAATTGTCTATTCTGAACACCTTTATTTTGTAGTCCTTCATTAGTTTCTCCTCCTCATTAGCCTAGACTATTAAGTCACAAGGCTATTTGCAAGGGTTTCTGGGATAGGCATCAAGTTTCCCAGTAGTCCTTGCAAACCTGACTGAAACCTGACTGAAACCTACTACATTGCTTGTGCAGTGCACTGAGCATGTGCGAGATATGCAAAGCTGAAATCCAGTAAGTCATACAGTCTGGCTTCATGATGCCCACACTTAAGATGGCCACGGTCTATTTCTAGATTATAAACTGCTGTAACAACCTAACAAAACGGACCTTAGTTTACAGACTAACTTTACTAGAATACATTAAGCTTGTGTATTACAGGGGTATTTATATTTAAAAAAGTGAAATTGTGGGTGGAACTCCCCTTTAAAGAACTTCTCATGCTCAAAGGGACATCGGCTCTTCCAGGTTTTACCTCAGATGTATGTTCTCCGGTTCAACCTATTCCCCCAAGGATGATATCCTTGAGGGACTGGCGTACTGAAATAGGGCTGGGGTCTCGCTAAGCCTTGATACATCTTGACCTGCGTGGATACCTGTTCTGCTGGCTGCTGAATCTCCTCAGAGGCATAAAACTGCAGCGAGAAGGCCCTCCATATCGTCAGCTGAAAAGATACATCTTCCTGCCCTTCCTTCTCCTCCTAAGCCTGATTATCTGCCAGGCCCTCTTCCTGAAGGGGGGTCAGAGTCCTCTGAGTCTGATAACGGGGACCCCAGAAACCCCTGGCGAACTCTACCAAGCCGGGAAGAGGAAGAGCTCTCCTGAGAGGGCCCTGCGGTGGGAGGTTCAGGTTCGCTATTCTTTTTAGAGGCTTGAAATTCCCTGAGCGTGGCAAGCATCTGAGTCTGGACCCAGAGAAAGTACTTCAGAACCTGAGAAAATTCCTTCCCCACTAAATTCTAAATGCACTTGGGGCAGAAGGGCTTAGAGTAATTTGAAGCAGCTTCCTATTACAATCGCCACATTTTTTAGACCGGTTAGGGTCTTTTGTGTTACAACAAACTCCCCCCTGGGCAATGACATCTTCTCCTAAGGAAACAATCATACACAGACAATTTAAACACTGTAAAAGCAAGGGGGAGAATCAGGGTCCCACCCCATCATACCCCCTGCTAATAGGTAGACTCACCCCACGTGGTCTCTGCAGCCATGGCCATAAGCGGCCGGTCCTCACGCTCCATGATGCTGAGACGACAAGTCGGGCGCCTCTCCAGCTGCGATGAACCTCCGGTGCCGAGCTGAGAGGACTCTCCACTGAGCTGAACGCCGATGGCGGCCACCATCTTGTGGGGCTGGAAGCGGAATTCACACGTACGCCGACGCTATTACCCTGCTCCGGCCGCCCCCCCCGCACAGACGCCGAAAAGATGGCACCAGGAGCCACAGAGAAGCTCCCGATAACCCGGCCCAGGGGGATTTCGGACGTGCAACTACCCACCAAAGTGGGGGACAGGGGCGGACTGACAGCTCATGGGGCCCCTGGGCAAAAGGAGATCATGGGGCCCCCTGTGTCTCCGCCCATGTGTCCCCACCCACGGTCAAGCTACAGCCACACAAAGTCCCACCTGCATATTGCACTGCCCACATTGCATGCGTTCAAAGAATTTCTCTACACAACGTTCAAAAAGATGAGTTAGGCTTACTGGTAACTCCTTTTCTGAGAGTCTTCCAGGACAGCCAATAAAACCTAGGGCTCCTACCAAGACAAGAAACCCCCACCAAATAAAAGGGCGGTCCTCCAGGCCCCATGCCAGTCTTCTCAAGAACCGCAAGACTTCCCTGAAAAACATATGCATAAAACACATAACTTCCATACAAAACCGGGTGGGAATCCAGCTGTCCTGGAAGACTCTCAGAAAAGGAGTTACAGGTAAGCCTAACTCATCTTTTCTCCCAAGCATCTTCCAGGAGAGCCCATGAGACGATGAGCCAGACCTTACCAGTCTAGGGTGGGAAAACTGCCTGAAGGACGTTTCAACCAAACGCCTGTTCTTGAGCAGATAGCAGATCCAGGCGGTAATGCTTGATGAAGGTCGAATAACTGGACCATGTGGCAGCTTTGCAGATTTGTTCCGGTGAAGCACCAGCCCTCTCAGCCCAAGATGCAGACAAAGGTCTTGTTGAATGCGCAGTAACAAGGTGTAGGAACTTCTCTAATTTTATAAGCTTCTGAGATGGCCTGCTTAATCCATCTAGCCAAAGTGGCTTTAGATGCACTCTTACCCTTCTGTCTTCCTGAAGGTCTCAGTGACCTCCAAATAGACGAGAATAGTTCTTCTCACAGCTAAAAAACTATTTTTTCTCTCCTGGTTACCCTGAGGTGAACTACAAAAGGATGGCAGTACAATATCTTTTGATCTGTGGAAGTACTGGCCACTTTAGGTAAAAATCCTGCATCTGTTTATAACACAACACGATGCTCAAAAATTGTGAGAAATGGTTCCCTTACTGATAAAGCCTGTAACTCGCTAACCCTACGAGCTGAGGTAATTGCTACTAAAACGTTTTTAAAGTAAGTAATTTAACAGAAATATCCTCTAAGGGCTCAAAAGGGGACTACCAGAGTTTGAAGCACCAGGGACAGGTCCCAAGCTGGACAACTTATTACCACTACTGGCCTGGCCCTAGAAATGGATTTAAAAAAAATCTTGCTACCGTGGGATTTTCCAAAAGAGAAACCTGGAGGAAAACTGATAGTACCTTGAAGGTACGGTCGGCAGCTAACTGAAAGACCCTTGTCGACACCCTCTTGAAAAAATTCCAAAATAGGAATATCATGCGTTGATCTTTGGTTCTCAGACAACCATGAATTACATTTTTTCCAGACCTTGGAATATATGGCTCTAGTGACTGGTTTTCTGCAATTCACCAAAGTTTTGATCACTTTGTCCGAAAACCCCTGAGCCATCAAGCTTAAGGAAACCACCTGTGGGTGCAACACTGGACCCTGCGACAATAAGTCCTCTCTTCTGAAGTCTCAGTGGAGGCCTCGCGACTAGAGTCTGCAGCAGGGAAAACCATGGCCTCCTAGGCCAGAAGGGGGCGATCAGAATGAGGTCTGTTCTGAAATACTTCCAGAGCACTTCTGGAATAAGCCTGATTGGGGAAAGGCGTAGCAGAGGTCGAATGGCCACGGATTCGCCAGAGCATCTATCCCCAGTGATTGATCTTCTGGGTTTAGAGAAAAGAACCCCTCCGTCTTGCAATTATGACGATTTGCAAATAAATCTACTTCAGGCCAACCCCATTTGTTGGTAATCTCTGCGAATACTTCTGGATGAAGCGACCAATTGTCTCGCTCCACCTTGTGGCGACTGAGATAGTCTGCCAAACCGTTTTGCGTCCCCATCAAATGTACTGCTGAAATTGAGACCAGATTTATCTCTGCCCATGAAAAAATTCCCTGAGCAATCTGTTGAAGGATCAGACTCCTCGTGTCTTCCTGCTTGAGGTACGCTACAGTAGCAATGTTGTCGGATAAGATCTGGAGATTGTGACCCTTGATCTGACTGAAAAGCTTGCAGGGCTCTCTGGACTGCCATCAGTTTCCTCTGGTTCGATGAAGCTTTTGCTTCTTTCCAGGACCATTTTCCCTGAGCGACTTGGTTCCCGAGATGGGCTCCCCATCCCCAGGAACTTGCGCCCGTCGTGATCCTCTTGGATACAGGGATGGACCATGGCAAGCCTCTTGTTAGGTGAAGGTTCGTCCACCACCACAAGCGTTTTTTTACCTTGGTAGGTAACAGAACCCTCGCCAGGGACCGCACGTCTCCATCCCAATTTTCCAGAAGAAACCTCTAAGGGTTTTGGATGGAATCTTGCCCACGGCACTGCGGGGAAACACAAAGTCATAAGACCTACTGTCCTTGAAATTTCCCTCAGCGAGACCCACTGAAACTGCTTGCACCATCTTAGAGACCTTGTCCTCTGGGAGAAAAACGTTTTGGTCTACTGAGCAAAAGTCGTAGCCCAGATACTTCACTTTCTGGGCCGAAACTAGGGAAGACTTCTCCGTTTATCAACCAGCCTAAGGATTGAAGGCAGTCCTGTACAGTCTGGAGATTTTAGTAATTTTTGGTAAGACTCTGCCACTATCAGGAGGTCATCCAGTTAAGAGATGATAGTTATTGCCTTTAACCTCAACGGCGCTAGTGCCTACCCCAATACTTCCGTGAAAATGTGTGGGGCAGAGGAAAGACCGAAGGGGAGGGCTTGAAACTGAAAGTGCTGAATTTCTGTTCCCATTTTGACCGCTATTCTCAGAAATCTCTGGAATGTTGGATGGATTGAGACATGTAGATAAGCATCCCTCAAGTCCACAGTGGCCATAAAGCAGTTTGGGTAAAGCAGGGTTTTGATAGAGAACACTGTCTCCATGTGGAAATGCTTGTACCTGACCAATTGGTTTAAAGACCGGAGATTTAGAATGAGCCGATACGACTTTCTGATAACAAAAATATGGGAATAAAACCCTTTGTTTTGATCTGAACAGGGAACAGGAATCAGGACTTTTTGGTCTAACAGGTCTCCTATTTGGAGACCCAGAGCTCTCGCTTTCTCTCGATCTTTGGGAGGAGAGGTGATCAATAGCCGTTCTGGTGGTTGGCAGGAGAATTCCAGCCTGTACCCATTTGCCACTAGATCCAGAATGAAAGGACTTGAAATGACTGCTGTCCACTGTGGGAGAAAGGCCCTCAATCTTCCTCCCACTGGAAGATGCTGGTCATTGTGGCTTGGCGGGTTGATGCGGTGCATTAAACAAAACACCCCCCTCTACCTCTGCCTTTTTGCCCGGTCCAATGCTTCTTAGGCCTACTGTCCTTTTCTCTAGGACCCTGCTGGGCCCAACCCTGCCTGCTTTGGCCACGAAAAAAAAATCTGCCCGTCTGCTTTTTCTTGTTTTCTGGAAAGGCCTTTTTTCTATCGGCCGTACGTTCCAGAGCCTCCTGCAGCCCAGGACCAAAAAGATGATCCCCTGTTAGGGGAAGCCCACATAGGCGCAATTTAAAGGCTGCATCTCCTGACCATGTCTTAAGCCAGAGGCTTCTTCTAGCCGAGTTTACCAAGGCTGAGGTCCTAGCTGTCATCCTGACTCTAGGGAAAAATCAGCCAAAAATCCTACCGCCCTGAAAAGAGGGAAAGATTTTAGGATCTCCTCCCTAGAGGTACCTGCTAAAAGGTGAGTTTGTATTGGCGTTAGCCATTCTTCCAAATTTCTGGCTACACAAGTGGAGGCCAGAGCCGGCTTAAGACTCCCAATAGCTGAATCCCAGGCTCTGAAGGACATCTCCTTTCTTATCCATCATTGCCTTAAGCGTACCCATATCATCAAAACGCAAGGTCTGAATTTTTTGAAACCTTGGAAAGAGGTGCGTCTAACTTTGGATTTTTGTTCCACGGCAGCGCTGCATCTCATCAAATGGAAACCTTTTTAGGTTAGCAGAAAATAAATGTTTTCTCTCAGGATTCTCCCACTCTAGCTTGATAGTATCGAGGGAACTGCACTGGAAAGACTTTATAGAGGCGGCTCTAGGCTTTGTGAGGCCTTAGGCAAAACTTAGACATGAGGCATCTCACGCACATAATTGGAAAAATAATTCAACTGATAATACTACATTGCAATGTACAGTATACAATGAACTGATAGCAATCCACCAATGGTCAGTCCTCAAGGGTTCCAGCATATTAGATCATATCACACCAGCGAGCTCACACAGACGGTTCGCTCTTTCCGGGCTGTGCCCTGCTCTCCCCTGGGAGTGTCTTGTCAGTAGGGATAAGCTTTGCGTTTCGATGCGAACACATGTTCGCATCGAACATCGGCCGTTCGATCGTTCGTCGAAAACGAACAAAACGGGTCTTTTGCACCAAATTCGAATGACGGGCAAAGGCCCATAATTCAGTGCGGCGTTGCGCGCTGATGATTGGCCAAGCATGCACCATGACCCCGCATGCTTGGCCAATCACAGCGCCCAAAAAACGAAGAGACCTAATTGGCCAAAGCCTGGGTGCTTTGGCCAATTAGGGCTCAGGGCTTTAGCACACGCCCCACACTATAAAAGGCCACCTCCCGGGCGGCCTCGTGTAGTGTGTTCCGGCTTTCAGAGAGAGAAGTCAGTCAGACAGTGAGTTAGAGAGAGATAGAGACACAGTGTCTTTTCAGATAGATAGAGCAGAGAGGCTAGTAGTCAGTATAGTTACATGTACAGTTTGTAGAGAATATATTCACATCCCTAGGAGTTGTCAATATATTTATAAACTGTATAGCTTAGCTAGATCTGCTATTAGTATCTGTCAGGCAGGAGATTGTGTTTGATGCAGTGCTCCAACGTGTTTTATTGCCTGCATTAGGGTTTACCTTAAACATAGTACTCCGTGTTAGTCAACGTGTGCTAGTTAATTGCACATAGACGCATTACCAGTTAATGCAAGTGGGCTATTGAATTGCACAGAAATGCAGTCGCTCTGACTGTGCGTGTGCTGTTTAATACCACCTGAGCGCATTTGGTGTCACTGCACGTGTGCTGTTACATATCACCTGAGCGCATTTGGTGTCACTGCACGTGTGCTGTTACATACCACCTGAGCGCATTTGGTGTCACTGCACGTGTGCTGTTATATACCACCTGAGCGCATTTGGTGTCACTGCACGTGTGGCGTTACATACCACCTGAGCGCAGTTAGTGTCACTGTACGTGTGCTGTTACATACCACCTGAATGCATAAATATGTCTGGAAGGACAACAAAGAGGCAGAGAGTCACGAGGGCAAGCAGGCTCTGCATCTAGAGGTAACGGTGGTGGTGGATGTGGTGCATCCTCTTCAGCACGTGGCCGCTCGTCCTTTTCGGGAGCTGGCCGTGTTGAGCCTCAACATGCAGAGAAATTAGTAGAGTGGATGACCAAGCCGTCCTCATGCTCATCCTCTCTCACACAGACTGATCCAAGTTTGTCTGGCAAAGCAGCTGCCAAGGCATCCTCTTCTCTCTGCACAATGGCTTCACACAATACTTCCCTAGTCCCACCATGTCCTCCTGAGAAGTCCCCCGAACTGTTTCAACACAGTGTTGGGTACATGCTGCAGGAAGATGCGCAGCGTTTTGAAGACTCCGATGACGGAACACAGATAGAGGAAGGCATTGATGTGAGTCCAGGGAGAGGGGGTGGCCGAGAGGGACAGCAATCTGGCAGTGATGTTCCCGCAGCTGGAGCATACTGCCAGGTTGTTGACAGTGATGAGGGAGGGAGGGGATGATGAGGTCACTGACTCTACCTGGGTGCCTGAGAGGAGAGAGGAGGACAAGGCACATCTCCAAAGAGGCAGGATGCCCTCCAGGGGTCAGCTTAAGGGTACACCAACTGCACTACAGCGCACATCTACAGCGCTTGTGCATGGCACTGCTGTGTCTGACCGTTGTGGGCCTTTTTTGAAACATGTCCACAAGATCGTACCTTTGCTATTTGCAACATATGTCGCAAGCATATCTCGCGTGGCCAGATCAACCGCCTGGGTACCACATGCTTGTCCAGACATATGTCGACCTGCCATGCAGCTCGTTGGCAAGCACACCAGAAAGACCCACACCAAAGACAAAAGCGTACCCCCCCTTGCCCTTCTGGGACCTCCAACCCCACTAGACCCCCAGTCCTCTCTGAAGCCTGCAGTGAAGGTGTAGAAATCTGTGTGTCACAAGCTAGTAGTAGCGGGCAATCTACTGATAGTACCAGGCAAATTTCCCTGCCCCAGCTGCTGCAGCTTCGAAAGAAGTACAATCCCAGCCATCCACATACCCAGCAGTTGAATGCTAGCTTAGCGAAATTGCTAGCACTTTAACTGCTACCTTTTCAGTTGGTGGATTCTGCCCCCTTCCATGAGTTTGCACAATGTGCAGTACCTCAGTGGCAAGTACCAAAACGACACTTTTTCTCACGGAAGGCGATTCTGGCTCTTTACCGGCATGTGGAAGGCAATGTCCATGCCTCGCTGGACAGGGCAGTCAGTGGTGAGGTGCATCTTACCGCTGACTCATGGTCCAGCAGGCATGGACAGGGACGTTACCTGTTTTTTACGGCGCATTGGGTGACTCTGCTGGCAGCTGGGAAGGACGCAGGGAAAGGTACAGTCGTTTTGGAGGTTGTTCCGCCACCACGCCTCCAAAACACTACTACTGCTTGTGACACACCTCTCACCTCCACACCCTCCTCTTAGTCTTCCTCTGTGGCCTCTTCCTGTGCTGACGTTTCCTCAGAACCAGCCGTGCTCCGTAGGCGTACGAGAGGCTATGCAGGAATGCAGGCCAAGAGATGCCATGTGGTGCTAGAGCTGGTGTGCTTTGGAGACAGGAGCCACACTGGAAAAGAGGTTCTTTCACTTCTGCAGGGGCAGGCTCAGAGGTGGTTGATGCCACGCCAGCTGAAGCCTGGAATGGTGGTCAGCAATAATGTCACCAACCTCCTCTCTGCCCTGCGACAGGGAAAACTCACCCACGTGCCCTGTTTTGCGCATGTCCTGAATTTGCAGCGGTTCTTGGGCAGGTACCCGGGCTTACAGGATGTCCTGAAGCAGGCCAGGAAAGTCTGTGTGCATTTCCAGAGGTCATAATGCCACTGCTCGGCTGACAGACCTCCAAAGGGAATACAACCTGCCCAAGAACCGCCTAATCTGCGACATGCCCACCAGATGGAACTCTACGTTGGCCATGCTGCAGCAGCTACACACGCAGCAGCGGGCCATCTATGAGTACCTGTGCCAATATGGCAGCAGAACTGGGTCAGGGCAGCTAGGTTTTTTTCCCCACACCAGTGGGCCTTGATCAGGGATGCATGCACTGTCCTGTCACCATTTGAGGAGGCCACGAGGATGGTGAGCAGTGACAGTGCATGCATCAGTGAGACTGTCCCTCTTATTCACATGTTGGAGCACATGCTACGTGGAATAATGGACAGAGCCCTTGAGGCAGAACAGAGGGAGGAAGAGGAGGACTTCCTTACCTCTCAAGGCCCCCTTTACCCAGACAGTGGGCCTGCTTGCCCACCTAGCACACAGGAAGAGGAGGAGGAGGAGGAGGATGATTGTATCAGCAGCATGGAGGTGGAGCCTAGCACTCGGCAGCAGCAGTCTTCAAGGGATCATTTACAGTCCCAAGGAACACGTGGACTTTTACGTGGCTGGGATGAGGTGCCTGTGGATCCTGTCGTCCTCAGTGACCCAGAGGACTGTGCCCCAAATGCCTCTGCAAACATACGCTGCATGGCCTCCCTGATCCTGCAAAACCTGCGCAAGGATCCTCGTGTACGTGCCATCAAGGAGACGGATCATTACTGGCTGGAAACTCTCCTTGATCCACGTTACAAGAGTAAGGTTGCGGACCTTATGTTGCCATCGCAGAGGGAGCAAAAAATGAAACTTCTGCAGGAGGCCTTGCAGAAGGGTGTGTGCAATGCGTTCCCAGAACCGGGGGGGATTACCAAAACCTGGCTCTGGACAACGTCTTGCTGAGGCTTCGGTGAGTCACAGAAGGGGCGGTGGAGAAGGTGGTCGCCTGGCCGATGCGTTCAGGCAGTTTTTTAGTCCGCAGCCCCAAGGTCTGACCGGTTCCAGCAACCATTGCCAGCGTCTGGTTTACATGGTCCGGGAATACCTAGGGGCAAGATGCGACTTGGACTCCTTCCCCACCGAAAATCCTCTGGCTTACTGGGTCTTGAGGATGGATCACTGGCCAGAGCTTGCACAGTACGCAATTGAGCTACTGGCTTGCCCTGCAGCCAGTGTTCTTTCAGAAGGCACATTCAGTGCTGCTGGAGGCTTTGTTACCGATCACAGGGTGCGCCTCTCCACCGACTGTTGATCGACTGATCATCAAAATGAATCAGGCTTGGATCAACACCAGCTACCAAGCACCTGATGCTGATACAGAATAATATTTTTTTGTTGAAATGTCGGATCCCTTTTAGACTGCGTATGCTGATGCTGAGTGACTGTCCTCTTATGCTGCTGATGGATTATCCTTCTCCTCACTTTTCTTGCCAATAGCTAGTAAGAAATGTGTTTCTGGGCTCCGCCACCAGTGCCTAAGGCACAATTTTTCTGCCCCTGTTTAACAGGGGGGTCTAATAACAATTTTTGATGCAATACTTTGCACGTGGCTCCTTGTTTGAGGGGTGTCCTTTTTTCTACAATTTTTCTTTCACAAAATAATAACGGCCCCCCACCACCACTAAAAGATTCGACATATTGTTGCCACACAGCATGTGCGCAAGCAGTATTTACTATTTTTTTATAGTCCTCATGTTGTGCAGGGACATTTCTAAACACGTGCCACTACTATAGACACCCAGCAGGTGTGATATTTAAAGGATTTTTTTTTTCACTTTAAGCATCATTAAAATGGCTGCTCCGGAAAAAACGGCCGTTTTTAAAACTTTTTTTTCCATTGATACATGTTCCCTGGGGCAAGACCCGGGTTCTGAACGACGTTTTCCAACATTGAATTGAAAATTGGTCTTTAAAAACGACCGTTTTTGAATTCGAACGGTCGAGTCCCATAGACTACCATGGGGTTCGAAATATTCACGCGAACCCGCGGTCTGTTCGAACGTTCTGGTGCGAACCGAACCCGGGGGTGTTCGGCTCATCCCTACTTGTCAGGAGATTGCCATTTGTGAGCGTCACATAGAGATAACATTGACAGCTCAAGGTGGTAGCACCTCCCTTCCATTGGTGTAGCATGGGTTGTCAGTGTCCAGGGCAAGGCAATTAATTAGAGGCCTTTTAGCTCCGGCCTGTGTCAATTCGTGATGGCTGCAGGGGAGAGGAGAGAGCACTTGCCAATGGCTGGTAAAGCCTGGAGCAGTGACATCTCCCACAGGTTCCCATGTCCCACCTGTTTGCAGTTGTATGGTCACATACCTCGGAAACCCTAAACCTTAGGTGCTCCATTATGCAAATCTTGACCAGCCATTGTTGGACGCTTGAGCCGGCACGCCACCTTACTGGTAAAGGAGGCCATCCATCAACTTTATAAGCCCATAAAACCATTGGAGCCTTACCACTTCCTCCTGGCTGGTCTAGATCTGTATATGATGGAGTTCTTGGACTTGGTCTCCTGAATTTTCCACCATGTAGGTAAGAGGAATGGAGCACCTATAGGGCCTTTTTTCATGCTCTGAGATAGTTGGGAAGGCTTAAAGGGTGAGTTCACTATTTCACACAAAATTAAAAGCTGAACTAAATCAGTGTCCTGGCCACCCCTCTAGACCTCACTGTTCATAGTGCCCATGAGGCCCCATGCTTCCGGTGTAGAGGTCTATGGTCTTTACACAGTACATAATCCTGGAGGAGGGAGAGGGGGGTGAGAGAAAAGAGGAAGGGGAGTAGAGGGGGTGGGGAAAGGGGAAAGGGGGCAGAGAGGGGAGGGGCAGAGAGGGGAGGGGCAGAGAGGGAGGGGCAGAGAGGGAGGGGCAGAGAGGGAGGGGCACAGGGAGGGAGGGGGAGAAAGGGGGAAACCGAGGAAAGGAAGGGAGAGAGGACAGAGAAGGGGAGAAAAGACAGGGGGAGAGAGAGGATAGAGAGGGGAGTTGAGTGAACAGAGGGATTAAGGGAGGATCAGCGTGGATAAAGGGAGGTTGGAAAGGATAGAGAGGAATACATGGACAGAGGGAGAGGAGAGGGGGAGGTGATAGTGAGCAGAGGGAGGGCATAAAGAGGGGGAGAGGAAAAGGATGGGATGGAGGAGGGGAGGAGGAGAGGAGAGCGATGACATAAGGATGGGGGTAGAGGAGAGAGTAGACAGAGGGATAGGTGTAAAAAAGACAGAGGGAGGGGAGGGGGAGGGGTGGAGAGGAGAGAGTAGACAGAGGGATGGGGGTAGAGAAGACAGGGGGAGAGGAGAGAGTGGGCAGAGGGATGGGGTAAAGAAGGCAGAGGGGGAGAGTGGACAAAGACGGGGGTAGACAAGACAGGGGGAGAGGAGAGGGTGGGCAGAGGGATGGGGTAGGGAAGACAGGGGGAGGGGGAGAGGAGAGAGTGGCAGAGGGATGGGTAGAGGGGAGAGGAGAGAGTGGACAGAGGGGTGGGGGGTAGAGAAGACAGGTGGGAGGTGGAGAGGAGAGTGTGGAAAGAGGGATGGGGTAGAGAAGACAGGAGGGAGGATGGAGAGTGGACAGAGGGATGAGGCTAGAGAAGACAGAGGGGGAGGGTGGAGAGAGGGATGGGGTAGAAAGGACAGAGGGGGAGGGGGAAGAGTGGACAGAGGGATGGGGTAGAGAACACAGAGTTGGGAGGGTGGAGAGAGGGATAGGGGTAGAGTGGAAGGGAGGGATGGGGTAGAGAAGACAGAGGGGGGAGGGTGGAGAGAGGGATGGGGGTAGTGTGGCAGGCGCAGCACCATGAAGTGCCTCATGCGCTGTGGCATTAGAAGAATTGTGATTACTCTGACTTTTCAGTCCAACAAGACTGTCTATTACTCTGAAATTCCTCTAGCGCCGTTCTATGGAAGCAGTAGGTTTAAAGAGCACACCAAATGCTTAAAATAACTTCACTTCTTCATATATAATACTGCTGCTTTGCAGCAGACAGTCCATGTACAAAAACATGTGATGAATAAGTTTAACAGAAAATGGTGGTACAAATATTCAATCTTGTCATTTAACCACTTAAGACCCGGACCAATAAGCTGCCAAATGACCAAAGGGGTGTTTGCGATTCGGCATTGCGTCGCTTTAACAGACAATTGCGCGGTCGTGCAACGTGGCTCCCAAACAAAATTTGCGTCCTTTTCTTCCCACAAATAGAGCTTTCTTTTGGTGGTATTTGATCGCCTCTGCGATTTTTATTTTTTGCGCTATATACAAAAATAGAGCGACATTTTTGAAAAAAAATCAATATTTTTTACTTTTTGTTATAAGAAAAATCAAATAAACTGAATTTTAGTCAAACATTTAGGCCAAAATTTATTTAGCCACATGTCTTTAGTAAAAAATAAAATAAAAAATAAAAAAAACGCAATAAAAAAAAAATTAGCTACCTAGCGGGAACAGCGACACTAATACAGCGATCAGAAAAATGATCGCTTAGTGACGCTGGCAATAGGGAGTGAAAGGGTTAACTAGGGCAGTGATCAAGGGGTTAATACTTTATTAGGAGGGGGGGTACAGGGCTACCCTGAACCTAACACTAACTGACTTTTACACTGCCTGTCACACTGACACTAAATACAGTAATCATACATGTATGATTACTGCATTCAGTAACACTGACAGGGGGAGGGGGGGGGCGATCGCGGGGGTTAAATGTGTTTTTTGTGTAGTGTAGGTGCAGTGTAGTGTTGTGCAGACTTGTGTTGTGATCTCTCCTCAGCGGTGGTTGAAAAAACCACCGAGGGAGAGATCACGTCGCTTCCTCCTTCCTGTGTTTACACAGGAGGAGGAAGTGCACTGCAGGGGGAGCGCACGCATTGGCTGAGAGCGATCAGAAGAGGGCGGAAAAAAACGAATAGCCGCCCCCTCTTGTCGGATCGCTCCTGCAGCCGCGCCGACCGCCGCATGTACGGGGGGGTCTGATCGGACCCCCGATCCCCCCCAAGGCACCAACATATATATACGTTGATGTGCCTGTCGGTGCCACTCTGCCGACGTAAATGTACATGCGGCGGTCCTTAGGTGGTTAACATAAGACGGTGGATATATTTCTTTCAGTATATTCTCTCTCTTTAAGTTATCAAAGCCTTCTCTGATTTCTCTGAAAGGTATAACTGTTTGCAACTTGGTTTGCTTAGTTGGGTTTGGTTTCTGAATTAGGTTAGGTGGAACTACAAGAGAACACACAACTAGATCAGTATACAGTTCTAACCACACTATTTACAATAAGAACATATCTGCCACATACCTATTTTTATCCCCTGGCTTCCAGAAAACAAGACTCTGGCCTTGTGTGTGCTCTGTCTTAATGTGGCTCTGTGTTGGAATAATCTAACACAGAGTGTTTGTAAAGCTGGCTGTGACTGGTCAAGACTCTGCTCAATATGAGATTAGCTGTGATTGGGCAAGGCTACCAATGAGTCACAAAAGATTAACTCTATGCTTGCTAACATGAATTCAGCTGTGTTATAACTTACCTCCTGCTGCCATACAAACAAATGACTCTTAAAAGCATATATTTTTTTTCCTTCTGTGAACACTACAACTGTTGTGACATCCAAGCACAAAATCACAGTGAATAACTCTGCCTTTGTCTCTCACATATAAACATGTGCACTACATTAGGTTCTTAGCAGGTTTAGCTGTATATACATGTAGGTTATATTAGCTACCTAGGACAGGTTCTAGCTGGCCCTACAGGTAGAGTGGAAAAAAGGGAAGGATGGGAGTGGAGAGGGAAAAAGGATGGGGCTAGTGAGGAGGGTCAGAGTGCAGAGGGATGGGGGATAGAGGGGGGCAAAAGGGGAGGGGTAGGAGGAGGAGGGGCTGACATGTGGTAATTGGGATATGTGGACACAGTATGAAGGGCTCCTCACTGCAAAGCCATCCAGATACGTTAAACTGACAGTGGGACTGACAATATGCTTCCACCTCCAACCTTCAGCCTTCCACCAAGTTGTTCTTCCTTTACAGACATGCTGATGCTGTACATTGTGGTCCCACAAACTCCCCTCTACAATACAATGAAGCACACAGCTATCCCGCCCAGCCTCTGCCTCTATCACACTCACTGAGGATGAACTTCTTCCAGGGCTGCTCCCGAGTCCTGTTACACCCGCTCACAGGTCCCATTCTCCTGTACCAGCACTGTCATAGGTCAGGCTGAGATAACCACCTGACAAGAGACTTTGTCAGAGAATGGGGCAGCCTGCTGCAGTGATCCCACTCATGTTCAGTGCCATCAACAATTTTGCGGCTCCCGCGGTTGGCTGGGGCATCGCCGCATCGGACACAGGAACAGCACAGCTCCACCAGCGGGCAGCTGCCCATGCTTCTCCAGTGCTCCCCATCCGGTAGGCAAATTAGGCGGTCGCAAGGCCCTTGTGATCGCAAGGCCTTAGGCGACCGCCTAATTTGCCTAATTAAAGAGCCGCCTCTGAGACTTTATATTTCTTTTTGTGCAAACTTTTGTACATAAGACCATGTTTAGACAATTGTACCTCCTCCATTTCAAGAGTTGTATAGATGGCCTTTAGTAAGCTATCCACGTCTTCTAAAGACAATTTAAATCTTGAGCCCCTAGAGGAATCTATCCCTGGGTTCTGAATCCGACCCCGATTCTCCTGGAGAAGAATGGGTAGATATGGCTTCAGCCTCAGAGTCTTCACTCTCTACACTTAACTGCGGAGTGCCAACGACTGTGGCTTTTCTTTTTGAGGATGTACCCTGTGAGGGAGCCTGAATTTTGTCAATTAGGTCCCTAAAAGAGCTAAAAGTTGACGTAAGCTCATCTCGGACCAAAGTCAGCATTTTCTGACAAGAGGTCACCAGGTCATCCCTCACTAAGCCCTCTATACATGTGCGGCAAACTATTTAGCACCAAGTAGTGCTCAGTTTGTTTGCGGAAACCGCATATTTCCTTTTATGTGGCTGCGCTTGGGATTTGTCCTGGGTCTTGATCTGTAAGAAAAAATAAATGGCCCCAAAAAAGCACCACAAGCCACAAAAATACTCAATCACCACGTGCAGGAGAAAGGAAAAATGTGTCCTTTAACAAAATCTATGATTGGGAGGGGAGTAAAACACTCAACAGGATAGCAAAAAGACAGTGACCCCTTTAAGGCTTACCTGAGAGGTGCTGGTGTTGGAGGTAGCATCAGCCTGAGAAGGTACTGCAGGAGAATCCATGCCGCCTGTCTGATAATACTGACGGCCTGTGCTGCTTTTACCAGGAATCACCAGCAAGCCATTTAAAACCTTTTTCGCCCGCCGTTAATAGAGACAGGAACCGCATCTGCAGCACCCGGTGATGACGTCACGCGACCCGGAAGCTATCTTCCTGTGTATTAGCTTGGAGCACAGAAGCTCCGCCCCTTCAGCGCAAACAGCTTTCTGCTTCCCCGCATGAGTCAGCCACGCTGTGTGGGGAGAAGCAATGCGAGAAGCCCAGGCAGCCATCACTGGAGACAGCATCAGCCTGCTCTATCACCACGCCGCATTAAGCCATCAAAACGGCTCTGAACAGCGCAGGGGACCCGACGCCAACCCGGTGCTGGCCCTCCCCAGGCACAGAGAAAAAAAGGCAGCAGTTACTCCAACTTCCCCAGCGGAGATACTGCAATGGCAAGGTGGTTAGTAAAATTATAAAAGTACCCCTTAAACGGCCACTCAGAGCCCCTGCCCATGAGACCTAGGGGACAGGTTCCTGAAACATTACCCCCCGTCAGCACTGAGCACCAGTGAAGGGGACATACTCTTCCCACTGAGCACCAGTGAAGGGGACATACTCTTCCCACTGAGCACCAGTGAAGGGGACATACTCTTCCCACTGAGCACCAGTGAAGGGGACATACTCTTCCCACTGAGCACCAGTGAAGGGGACATACTCTTCCCACTGAGCACCAGTGAAGGGGACATACTCTTCCCACTGAGCACCAGTGAAGGGGACATACTCTTCCCACTGAGCACCAGTGAAGGGGACATACTCTTCCCACTGAGCACCAGTGAAGGGGACACACTCTTCCCACTGAGCACCAGTGAAGGGGACACACTCTTCCCACTGAGCACCAGTGAAGGGGACACACTCTTCCCACTGAGCACCAATGAAGGGGACACACTCTTCCCACTGAGCACCAATGAAGGGGACACACTCTTCCCACTGAGCACCAATGAAGGGGACACACTCTTCCCACTGAGCACCAATGAAGGGGACACACTCTTCCCACTGAGCACCAATGAAGGGGACACACTCTTCCCACTGAGCACCAATGAAGGGGACACACTCTTCCCACTGAGCACCAATGAAGGGGACACACTCTTCCCACTGAGCACCAATGAAGGGGACACACTCTTCCCACTGAGCACCAATGAAGGGGACACACTCTTCCCACTGAGCACCAATGAAGGGGACACACTCTTCCCACTGAGCACCAATGAAGGGGACACACTCTTCCCACTGAGCACCAATGAAGGGGACACACTCTTCCCACTGAGCACCAATGAAGGGGACACACTCTTCCCACTGAGCACCAATGAAGGGGACACACTCTTCCCACTGAGCACCAATGAAGGGGACACACTCTTCCCACTGAGCACCAATGAAGGGGACACACTCTTCCCACTGAGCACCAATGAAGGGGACACACTCTTCCCACTGAGCACCAATGAAGGGGACACACTCTTCCCACTGAGCACCAATGAAGGGGACACACTCTTCCCACTGAGCACCAATGAAGGGGACACACTCTTCCCACTGAGCACCAATGAAGGGGACACACTCTTCCCACTGAGCACCAATGAAGGGGACACACTCTTCCCACTGAGCACCAATGAAGGGGACACACTCTTCCCACTGAGCACCAATGAAGGGGACACACTCTTCCCACTGAGCACCAATGAAGGGGACACACTCTTCCCACTGAGCACCAATGAAGGGGACACACTCTTCCCACTGAGCACCAATGAAGGGGACACACTCTTCCCACTGAGCACCAATGAAGGGGACACACTCTTCCCACTGAGCACCAATGAAGGGGACACACTCTTCCCACTGAGCACCAATGAAGGGGACACACTCTTCCCACTGAGCACCAATGAAGGGGACACACTCTTCCCACTGAGCACCAATGAAGGGGACACACTCTTCCCACTGAGCACCAATGAAGGGGACACACTCTTCCCACTGAGCACCAATGAAGGGGACACACTCTTCCCACTGAGCACCAATGAAGGGGACACACTCTTCCCACTGAGCACCAATGAAGGGGACACACTCTTCCCACTGAGCACCAATGAAGGGGACACACTCTTCCCACTGAGCACCAATGAAGGGGACACACTCTTCCCACTGAGCACCAATGAAGGGGACACACTCTTCCCACTGAGCACCAATGAAGGGGACATACTCTTCCCACTGAGCACCAATGAAGGGGACATACTCTTCCCACTGAGCACCAATGAAGGGGACATACTCTTCCCACTGAGCACCAATGAAGGGGACATACTCTTCCCACTGAGCACCAATGAAGGGGACATACTCTTCCCACTGAGCACCAATGAAGGGGACATACTCTTCCCACTGAGCACCAATGAAGGGGACATACTCTTCCCACTGAGCACCAATGAAGGGGACATACTCTTCCCGCTGAGCACCAATGAAGAGGACATATTCTTCCCGCTGAGCACCAATGAAGAGGACATATTCTTCCCGCTGAGCACCAATGAAGGGGACATATTCTTCCCGCTGAGCACCAATGAAGGGGACATATTCTTCCCACTGACCACCAATGAAGGGGACATATTCTTCCCACTGACCACCAATGACGGGGACATGAAGGGATGAAGGGATAAAACATGCAAAGCGCCGCTGCATTTCAATGGGCTGGAGCGATGTACACACCACTCCGTCTCTCCAAAGATGCTGCTTGCAGGACATTTTTAACATCCTGCCAGCCCATCACCTCAGTGTGAAAGTACTTAAGCTTTCACATTTACACCACAGGGGAGACGTTTTACAGGCGCAATTTTTTAGCTCAAAAGCGCATGAAAAACTTCCCAGTGTGAAAGGGGACTAAGGCCCCTTTCACAAGACGGATCAGTAATGATCCACCTCTGTATGCTGTGCTTGCTCAGTGGGGATCATTTAGTTGATCCCCGCTGAGACGGCGGATGACAGGGAGGTCCCTGCACACTGCAGGGACCGCCCTGTCTTTTCTCCTCTCTCCCGTATGGGGGGATCCGATGAACGTGGACCGTCTGTCTGTATTCATCCAATCCGCAGACGGAAAAAAAATTGGGTTTTTTTCGTCTGCAAAATCGGATCTTTGCGGAGGCGGACGATTACGGGTGTCAGTAGATGTTTATCCGCCGACACCCGCTATCTCATAGGGATCAATGTCCCTTTTTAAGCCGCAAACAGGTGGATAAAAAAGCAGACAGACATAGAGGCCGCAAGTGTGAAAGGGGATAGATATATATATATAGATATATAGAACAACACTCACTTAGCCCAGGTTCACACTGAAAGCAGGAATGAAATCATGCAAGTCTGGCTAAACTTGCACGATTTCATATCCACATGTCAGTGCGAGTTTGGCGGGTGATTTTAGAGACATCTGTGCGGGTCGCTACACAGATGTCTATGGAAATTGCACCCAGAAGTCACTAAAAATTGTACAGAAACTACTTTTGGGAATCGGTGTAGCGCCACAAATGAGGCATCGCACCGATTCAGGTAGTCAAATCGCATGGCGTATTGCTCCAATGTGAACCAGGGCTAAGTGCTATTCCCTATATAACACTGATATTTATACACTGAGTGCTTTGAGCGGCATTCAGTGTACCAGATATCAGTGCGCACTAGTGAATAGCACCTGATCTGGTATATAGGCACACAGCACAGGGCAAGAAGGAAGGAACCGGGAAGTAACACTCAGCATGGCTCCTATAACAGCACAGACAGTAACTGCAATGCTTTTATCACACTGACCTGCTGCTCAATGTTGCTGCACATAAGGCAGGTCAGTGTGGATGCTGTTTGGAAAGTTGAAGCCGTCTCAGCCTCCTCTGCTCTGTGCTGTGCTCTCTCCCTCCAGCTCCTTCACAGACTGTACCCCCAAGGCAGTGACTTAAGGCCCCGCCCTTTCATCTGAATTCCCCAGGGGGAGAGAAGGGGAGAGGTGGCCGGAGCGCCTGTCACTGTCTGAACATCCCTGCACGGCTCGCAGCTCTAATGAGCCATCCATCCCGGCCAGCTCACACCAAACCGCTCATACAGCCATAACCAGGCAGGATTTTATAGTTCAAAGGCACCGTTTCCTCGGGGTACAGTTTTTTCTTACTTCTGTGATTATCTGCAGGCACCTCCAGTGGCAGACGGAGCCGACCCGGGCCCCCCACCACAGGGCCCTTGGGCACTGCCCGACTCACCGAATGGTCAGTCCGCCCCGGGGGGGGGGGGGGGACACCGGAGAAACGCCCATCCCTAAACCTCCAAGATAGGGGAGAGGACAGAGGGGACCCTCCAGGAAGGAGTTTTAATCCTACTGGACCCAGAGGCTAACCAGTGCCTGCGGTCCAGCTCCCAGGAGGGGGGAGGGACCACCAGCCCACTGGCGTAGCGGGGGGGGCTGTCGCACCGGGCGAAAAATGGGGGGGGGCGAATCCATCCACCGGCTCCGCGGAGCGCTCCGGAGCCTCGGCCTAGGAAAGTCCCCGGCTTCGGCCTAGCTCCGGAGCGGCGGCCATCTTGGTACACCCGGCGGCGGCCCTCCTCTCTGTTCACACCCACAGAGGAGGAGGAGCCCGTGCTTGAGGGGAACCACACACGCCGCTGTCTGAAGTCTGAGGTCTGCACTATTATGGGGGTTACTGTCTGAGGTCTGCACTATTATGGGGGTTACTGTCTGAGGTCTGCACTATTATGGGGGTTACCGTCTGAGGTCTGCACTAATGTGGGGGTTACCGTCTGAGGTCTGCACTATTGTGGGGGGTTACTGTCTGAGGTCTGCACTATTGTGGGGGTTACTGTCTGAGGTCTGCACTATTGTGGGGGTTACTGTCTGAGGTCTGCACTATTGTGGGGGTTACTGTCTGAGGTCTGCACTATTGTGGGGGTTACTGTCTGAGGTCTGCACTATTGTGGGGGTTACTGTCTGAGGTCTGCACTATGGTGGGGGTTACTGTCTGAGGTCTGCACTATGGTGGGGGTTACTGTCTGAGGTCTGTTAAATAGGGGGTCTGTGATTGTGGGGGGTCTATCTGTGATTGGGGGGATCCATCTGTGATGAGAGGTCTGTTATTTAGGGGGTCAGTCTGTGATGGGGGATCTGTGATTGTGGGGGGGTCAGTCTGTGATGGGGGATCTGTGATTGTGGGGGGGGGTTCAGTCTATGATGGGGGATCTGTGGTTGTGGGGGGGTCAGTCTGTTAATCCCTTACAGTAAGGGGTTAAATGATTAATCCTGCAATAATTTACCCCTTACATGCTGAAAGCCCTGAGAGGGATACATTACAGATCCTTATAACCAGAGTGGATGATTATACAAGGGGGGGGGGGGCGAAAAAAAATTCTGCCCCGGGCGCCCATAACTCTGGTTACGCCACTGCACCAGCCCCAGGCCTTAGGTCAAGAATAATAAGTCGGTTCGCTGTGGGGTAACAATCAAGAACTGAGGAGCACGGGGAGGGGCGGGGTTTTTAACCTCTTGACTGCGTTTTTTGTCAGGTGGAGCCAGTCATCTCTCCGGGTGCCGTCCTGGAAGACGACTTGAGAAATATCGATTTTACATTTCTGACATGTGAAGAGACTTCACCTGTGGCTTAGCAAACATGAATCATGCATTGAACCTTTTATGCCAAATCATTGTCAACATATCCATGCAATATGCATTTATATTAAAATAGAATACTGTAAAGCAAATAAAAATCGGTGCAAAACAGAATGTGTAAAGCATGATGCAAGGCAGTGGGTTAGATGTGGTACTTAAAGGCGTTTTAAAGGTTTGTTTTTTAAATCTGTTTTAACCACTTAAGGACCTTAGGTGTTTTTCAGATTTGGTGTTTGCAAGACAGTTTTTTCTGCAAGAAAATTACTTAAAACCCCCAAACTTTTTTTTAACACCCTAGAGAATAAAATAGTGGTCATTGCAATACTTTGTCACACCGTATTTGCACAGCGGTCTTACAAGCACACTTTTTTGGAAAAATTTACTTTTTTGAATTAAAAAATAAGACAATAAATTTGGCCCAATTTATTTATATATTGTGAAAGAATGTTACGCCGAGTAAAATGATACCCAACATGTCACGCCTAAAAATTGCACCCGCTCGTGGCATGGTGTCAAACTTTTACCCTTAAAAATCTTGATAGGCGAGGTTTAAAAAATTCTATAGGTTGCATTTTTTGAGTTACAGTGGAGGTCTAGGGCTAGAACTATTGCTCTCGCTCTAACGAGCGTGGCGATACCTCACTTGTGTGGTTTGAACACCATTTTTATATGCGGGCGCTACTCGCGTATGTATTTGCTTCTGCGCGAGAGCTCGTCGGGACAGGGCGCTTTAAAAAAAAAAAAATAGTTTTCTTATTTTTATTTATCTTATTACTTTTTACACTGAAAAAAAAATGATCACTTATTTTTATTACAAGGAACGTAAACATCCCTTGTAATAGGAAAAAAGCATGACAGGTCCTCTTAAATATGCTCTGCTGGGCGGAAGTGAAGTCTAAAAGTCAGTCCCGCCCAGCGTCTTAAACATTTTTTTCTTTGTCATTTGAAAAAATGAGTTTCAATTTTTATTTCTTAAATTTAAGTCTTAATATGAGATCTGAGGTCTTTTTGACCCCAGATCTCATATTAAGACTTACATTTAAGAAATAAAAATTGAAACTCATTTTTTCAAATGACAAAGAAAAAAATGTTTAAGACGCTGGGCGGGACTGAATTTTAGACTTCACTTCCGCCCAGCAGAGCTATGGGGACGGGTGAAGGACACCTCCGCTGCTACCGACTGCAACGGTAAGCGGCGGGAGGGGGGTCCCTCTCCCGCCACCAATAACGGTGATCTTGCGGCAAATTCGCCACAGAGACCGCTGTTATCGTGTACAGGACCCTGCGCACTAAAGATGGATAACTCGGTTGCGGCAGCAGCTGCTGCCATTAACGAGATATCCATCTTTAAAGTTAAGACGTATATATACAGTGCAGACCAATATGCTGCTAAAGGACCCAAGGTGTTTTTACAATTTGGCACTGTGCTGCTTTAACTGGTAATTATACATCAGACAGGAGGCTCATATCTTATGCATTAATCCTTTATTAATAGTGTTGCGCAGAATATGCCATATTCGATTTCGCGATATATCTCGAATATATAGTCGAATATTCGAGATATATTCGCTAAATGCGAATATTCGCGATATTTTTTGTAAATGAAATGATTGCGAAATTTCGCTATTGCGAATGCGAAATTTCGAGAAATGCGGAATGGAGCACTCTGATTGGCTCAGAATATTCGTGATATATTACAATACAAAATAATTGCGAATATTCGGCAATATAAAACGATCGCTTCAGCTACTCGGACCAAGGTCTCTAATCATAACAGCAATGCTTTTAGACGTCGAAGGAGATCACTAGGATGTGATCTGTTTTAAAAATGAAACTGAAATAATCGCTCTGAGGCGGAAGATAGGGCGGAGAAAATAATCGCGCGATATCGCTATTGCCGAATAATCGCATTGCGATTAAAATGATCGCTGCAGCTACTCGGCCCAAGGTCTCTAATCATACCAGCAATGCTTTTAGACGTCGATGGGGATCTCTAGGATGTGATCTGTTCTAAAAAAAAATTGAAAAAATACGAATATTCGAAATAGCAAATATTCACCGCGAAATTCGGAATATATCGCGAATACTCGAATATGCCATATTCGAGCCGAATATTCGCAATACGAATATTCGTGAGCAACACTATTTATTAATGCTCACAGCAGATAATGTAAAAACCATGTAAACGTAAGTAATAGTAAAGAAAAAACAGTAGGAACTACGTATCCCAGCAGCCCTGGGCCTTAGCCACTGCTACTCTAGTCTCTATCAATGTCCTGTTCTATCTTGAATCTTCCTCTTTCTTTCTGCTCACGGCAGAGCACTAGAAGATAAGTACTGACAAGAATCTCATATTGATTGTGTTATTGACTTAGATGATACTGATTTTATTGATTTTTGCTGGACTTATATGTATATGTGTGCTTGTTGTCTGAGGTGTGGGAGCTGTCAGATGACACTGCGGTATCCCCGGGGTTGCCATCCCTGCGCTGTCTTGGGGTAACCACTGGGTTTATTGACGCTGGCTCTTCGTCACCTCTGCATTTTGCCTGGCACTATTGGTGCCTCTGTGCCAATTTCTGACCCCCACTTTAGAGCGCTGCGATCGAAAAAGGCGACACTCTGCGCTCTGCCTTGTCCTCTCTCCCTGTCTGTCTGCACTGAGACGCCATCTTGGCCTTCCTCCTCTCCTCAGGACAGCGTTCGCGCGTACAGGGAGGCGGGTTACAGGGACCCTTCGCCTCCCTGTAACCCATCAGTATCGCTTCCCCGTCCAATCGCGGCGCGCGTAGGACCGGGGGGGGGGGGGGCGGTCTCCTAGTGAAGCGTCACCCAATAGGCGCTCCGGGGCTGTAGTCTCGCCCGACTTCGCCCCTGGAGTGCAAAATTCTTCAGGCCCGCCTCCCATCGCATGCCAGTCGGCGCTGGTGGACGGAGGTTGAGCCTGGACACACTGTTGTACAGCATAGTGAGTTCTGGAGTAGATAGAATTTCTGGGAATTTATTCCCTATCGCTCTATATAGTTGCAATTAGCCTGCCCCTGTGCTGCCATCACCCACTACTACCTTCCCTTCCGTGCTGCTGTTTGCTATATCCCAACAGCATGGCAGAAGAGGACTCTCCCCACATCCCAGATCAGGAGATGGCGCTGGATCCAGCACAACTCCTGAACACTTCCCAACTCCAGGATCTCATCAATGGATCCATTCAAGCGGCATTAGCTGCAGCTGCCACCTCTTCTGGAGCTAACCAAACCCTGAACCTGCCCGTACTCATGCCACATGACAACCAACCAACCGTAAAAAAGGGTAAATCCTCCCAAAAGAGGAAGCACACGGCGACGGTTTATGACTCCCCGGCAGGGGAAGTAAAGAATATGCTCAGAGCAGATCCCCACACGGAATGCCACCCCACGCATCCTTCAGACCCCCCTTCAACCCCTGGGCCTCAGGGAGTCACATAAGAGGCATGGACCCGCCAAACGGGCCAAACCAGACTCGTATGTCCTCGAGTCAGACGACGATTCATCCGCTGAGTCGGATGGGTCCGAGGTCTCGGGGTCTGACTATTATGGAGAAGAGGATGCGGGGGCACCGGCACTCCTACAGGATGCCAACCCTGACAACCAGGGCAAAGATGTTGTGGATGCCATGGGTAAACCACTGTTCAACCCAGACGCCATTTCCCACCCTCGCTCTGGGGACTGGTCTCCCCTTCCCCACGTGTCCCAATACATCAAACTTTAGGCACGTAGACCCCTAGAGAGATCTAACCGCAACAAGCTAAGAGCGGAATGTCCTCGCCCCCACATACCCATGAAGGCGGTCATGACACCTGAAGTCGATCCCATTTTAGCGCAATATCTGCTAAAGACGGGGAAATTTCCCAAGAAAGGGATAGACCGATCATTTAAAAATATTCAAGATCGCATTCTGGATCTGTTCGGACCCCTGACCAAAATCCTTAATCTGGCAGAACAAGCTGCGACCACTGGTCAGGCGGTTGACCTAGCCCAATTACGTGGGTGGGCCCAGAGGGCCATATGTCTGACGGGCAGTGCCAATACCGCCTGCTCCGTCGAGCGCAGACGCTCAATCCTCATGCGGCTCGATCCGCAACTGGCCCACCTAGCGGAATCCGAGCCAGGCCCCGCAGCAGAGGGCATGCTATTCGGTGACTCCCTGGTCAAAGACATAAATAAATTCGTGGGCATGTTTAACAGCCTTGACAAGGCACAAACGTCTCAAGAAAACGGGCAACACTAGAGTTTTGTCCCGGGCCGGCAGAAGTAGGGGCCGTTCTGCCGGCCGCTATAACACCGGCAGACCCTATCAGAGGTCAGCTGCCCAACCTCACTACACTCAGGCTCCCGCTCCGTACACCACCACTGCGCAACCTGCACCCTTCTTCCCACCACGTGGCAGATCCTGGAGGGGACGTGGCCAGAGAGGATACCCTCGTTCCCGCCCATATACCGGTGAGTACCACACGCATTCCCTTGCCCCTTACACCTGTGGGGGGCCGTCTAATGTTTTTTACCCACGCCTGGTCTGCGATTACGGCAGATACATGGATACCAAGTACAGTGGCAGGGTTCCAGATAGATCTCCTATCCCCACCGAATCTGGGAGTAATTCCACCCCCTATCCGGTTTGCAGAACAGAATGTGACCCTGATAGACAACGAGCTCCGGGAACTGATATCCAAAAAAGCCGTGATCGAGGTCGACCCCTCCTCCCCGGGGTTCCTCAGCAATCTCTTCTTAGTCAAGAAGAAAGGGGGAGGTTACCGCCCGGTTATAAACCTTCGGGACCTGAACCAACATGTCGCTTATCGACATTTCAAGATGGAGGGCATCCATTGCCTCCGAGATCTCCTCGTCCCGGGAGACTGGTTGGTAAAGGTGGACCTAAAGGACGCCTACCTCACTGTCCCCGTGCATCAGGCATCACAACACCTTCTCTGTTTCAGGTGGTGGGGACGCACGTGGCAATTTACATGCCTCCCGTTCGGGCTGTCATCCGCCCCGTGGTGCTTCACAAAGATCTTGAAACCAGTTGTGGCATCGCTGAGGTCCAGAGGAGTACGTCTGATCATATATCTAGACGACATCCTCATTATAGCTTACTCCAAGAATCAGGCATACCACCACATGATTTGGACGATCAACCTCTTACTAGGCCTAGGCTTCCTGATCAATCAGGAAAAGTCGGTTCTCGTCCCGGCCCAGGAGATGGAGTTCCTGGGTTTCTCCATGGACACCAACCTAGCTGTCCTTCGCCTGCCCAGCGAGAAATTGGCCCTGATTCGCAAGGAGATCAGGGCGATACTCCGCAAGGGGTTCTTATCCCTACGCGTACTGGCCCGCATAGTAGGCCTGCTAGCGGCATCCATCCAAGCCATCTTTCCGGCCCCCATGCATTACAGGGCCCTCCAGAGGTTAAAAATTCTACACCTCCGGCAGGGCCTCCGATACGCGGACGAGGTGCCCCTCTCCTCGGAGGCCCAAGTCGAACTACAATGGTGGCTCCGATACGCCATCGAGTGGAATGGCAAGACGATCTTCAACTCATGCCCGGACGTTGTCATAGAATCGGACGCGAGCTGCCGGGGCTGGGGCTCCCGCCTGGGGGAAACCTCGACAGGAGGGACCTGGTCCAAGGAGGAATCTCTCTTACACATCAACGCTTTGGAACTCTCAGCGGCACTCTTCGCTTCCTAGCGGAACGGTCCAATTGTTGCGTCTTATTACGCATGGACAATATTGCAGCGGTACAATACATCAACCGCTTAGGTGGCACCAGATCCAAGGTTCTGACGGACATTACCACAGAGATTTGGCACTTCTGCCTGTCTCGAGACATCATCCTTATGGCGGAATACATCCCGGGTACTTCCAACACTGTCGCAGACTGGAATTCCCGATATCTTATCGACGCCAGCGATTGGTGCTTGGACCGATCAGTCTTCGCCCAACTGAACCTACTTTGGGGTCCCTTGAACATAGACCTTTTCGCCTCACGTCTCAATCACCAACTGCCCCGTTTTTTCAGCTGGAGACAGGATCCAGGGTCCTTGGCAGTGGACGCTTTCCGTCACTCTTGGACAGGGGGAACACTACGCGTTTCCCCCATTCTCAATGATCCCCAGGACTCTACTGCAGGTTACATACCAGAGGGCGACGATAGTTCTGATCACGCCATGGTGGCCAACAACCATGGTTCCCTCTTCTCCTGGACTTGGCCATAGACAACCCCAGGCTTCTTCCCCAATTCCCTCACATCCTCTCTCACCCGACCAAAGGCATTCACCCTCTGGTAGAGGAGGGCACACTGACACTCTTGGCATGGTTGGTCTCGGGATGCCGGACGCGCACGACGGCCTTTCAAACTCAGCTAGAGATCTCCTCTCCATGGCCTGGGCCCCCGGGACTCGATCGGCATATCGATCAGCCTGGCAACTCTGGGTACGTTGGTGTGACCAACGGCAGGCTGATCCCGTGCGTGCCCCTGTCACCGTCGTAGCGAATTACCTGGCGGATTCCTTTAACTCCGGCAGGTCCTACAGCTCCATTAATATATACAGGTCTGCCATTTCGGCCTACCACTGTCCGGTGGATTCTCTGCCAATCGGCAAGCACCCTCTAATCTGCAGACTGCTTCGAGGCATCAGGTTCAAACGGCCTCCTCGTCCTAAATACCAATCCACCTGGGATGTTTCCAAGGTCCTTGACATGTTCTCAGGCTGGGAGGACAACGATTCGCTGTCTCTCAAAATGCTGTCGTTTAAACTTACAGTGCTGCTATGCCTGATCTCCATCAAACGTGTCTCAGACGTTAGGGCCTTACACATCTCTAGACGTCAGTTTTCACTCCACGGGCTAAGGTTCACGGTTGTCCGCAGAACCAAAACTGGCCTACATTCGGTATTCTATCCCTTTTTTCCGGCACACCCACGACTCTGCGTGGTTAGGTGCCTACAGGCTTACGAGGCGAGCACGAGCGACCTACGAACCCCAGGTTCTTCTCAACTTTTAATATCCTACGTAAGGCCCCACCACCCGGTCTCCCTAGCCATGCTGGCACGTTGGGGTAGGTCAACCATGGCAATGGTGGGCATAGACGTCACCCTGTTCGGTGCACACTCTGCCAGAGGGGCCATGGCTACCAAGGTGGTTACGACCGGAGGCTCTTTCGGACCTTTTACTGGCGGCCGATTGGTCTTCTGAGACCGAATTCCGCATTTTCTATTTCAGACCGGAGGAACATGTCACTATGTCTGTTTTATAATCTATGATTTGGGAGTTCATGTTTTGTTTTCAATGATGGTATGAATATTGTATTAAGCTTTGAATATTGTATTAAGCTTTGAACTTGCATAAGATATGAGCCTCCTGTCTGATGTATAATTCGAGATTTTCCTAGCTTGTGACAGAAAAAAGATTTTTTAATACAGCTTACCTGTAAAATCTTTTTCTTGGAGTACATCACGGGACACAGAGCAGCATATTCATTACTATATGGGTTATATGGAGTACCTTCAGGTGTGGACACTGGCAATCTCAAACAGGAAGTCCCCTCCCTATATAACCCCCTCCCATAGAGGAAGTACCTCAGTTTTGTAGCAAGCAGTATGCCTCCCAAAAATGTTCCCCAAAAGAGGGGTGGGAGCTCTGTGTCCCGTGATGTACTCCAAGAAAAAGGGATTTTTAAATACAGCTTACCTGTAAAATCCTTTTCTTGGAGTACATCACAGGACACAGAGCGGCATATTCATTACTATATGGGTTATATGGAGTACCTTCAGGTGTGGACACTGGCAATCTCAAACAAACAGGAAGTCCCTCCCTATATAACCCCCTCCCCTAGAGGGAGTCCCTCAGTTTTGTAGCAAGCAGTATGCCTCCCAAAATGTTCCCAAAAAGAGGGGTGGGAGCTCTGTGTCCCGTGATGTACTCCAAGAAAAGGATTTTACAGGTAAGCTGTATTTAAAAATTCCTTTTTCTTTCTCGTACATCACGGGACACAGAGCGGCATATTCATTACTATATGGGATGTCCGAAAGCAATGCTTTAATGAGGGGAGGGAGACATCTTCCAAAGAAGGATTTAATTTAGAGGTATACTCAAATACTAGTAAATCCAACTTAAACGAGAAATGTAATCTCAAATCAAATCAAGGGAGCCCCCTCAGATCCTGAGGAGCTTGAATCGCGGCCTGTAGTACTGACTGCCCAAAGGCTGTATCCTCATTCCTTCTTACGTCCAATTGATAAAATTTTGTAAACGTGTGGACTGATGACCACGTTGCTGCCTTGCATATTCGAGCCATAGAGATCTGATGATGTGCTGCCCAGGAGGTGCCCATGGCCCTGGTAGAATGGGCCTTTACCGACAAAGGAGGAGGCACCTCTTCAAACCGCAGGCCCGAACAATTAATTGTTTAATCCATCTTGCGATGGTGGATCAAGCAGCTGCCTGACCCATCTTGGGCCCTTCCGGTAAAACGAACACCACATCTGTTTTCCGAACCTTCTCTGTAGCTTTAAGATAGGCCTTTATGGCCCTGACAATATCCAACGTATGCAGCAACCCCTCCTTTCTAGAGGTGGGTTTTGGAAGAAGGATGGAAGTACCACATCCTGGTTCAGGTGGAAACTGGATATAACCTTTGGTAGAAAGGAAGGATGAGGACGGAACCCCGCCCTATCCTTATGTAAAATGAGATATGGTTCCTTACAAGATAAGGCTGCCAATTCCGATACTCTCCTGGCCGAAACTATGGTGATCAGAAATACCGACTTTCTAGTCAGTAAAACCAAAGGTACCTCAGCCAACTGCTCACGGGGTTGTTTCTGTAGAGTTGACAGAACAAGATTTAAGTCCCATGGACAAAGTGGTGATTTGACCGGAGGATTAACACGTAAGACTCCCTGTACGAAGATCTTAACCAGCGAGTGGGCGGCCAGCGGCCTCTGAAACCACACTGATAAGGCTGAAATCTGTCCCTAGATCGTGCTTAATGTCAGGCCTTTATCCACTCCTAGCTGGAGAAAACTTAATACTCTATCAATGGTATACTTGCGGGAAACCCATCTCTTAGCCTCACACCAGCCTACGTAGGCCCTCCAAACCCTGTAAAAATTACCCTGGAGGCCGGCTTTCTAGCCTTAATGAGGGTAGGGATTACCTGCCTAGACAGACCTCTACCCCTGAGAATCAGGGATTCAGCCGCCAGGCCGTCACATTTAGACGCCGTAATGCAGGGTGGAGGATCGGGCCTTGTGAGAGTAGGTCTGGCCATAGAGGAAGAGTCCAAGGGCCTTCCGCTGCCAATTTCAGGACTAGTGAGTACCATGCCCTCCGGTACCAAGCTGGGGCTACCAGGATAACCGGCCTGTGCTATGATCCTGCGCCACAGGCAGGGTAGTAACTGCAGCGGGGGAAATGCATATAGAAGTTATGATTGATGCCAAGGGCAAACCAACACATCGGTTCCGCAGGCCATAGGGTCCCTCGTTCGAGACATGAACCTGTCTAGCTTCTTGTTGAATCCTGATGCCATGACCTCCACGTCTGGCACTCCCCACTTCTGGCAGATTGTCTGAAAAAACTTGTGGATGCAGAGACCACTCCCCCGGCGACAGGAGTTGGCGACTTAGGAAGTACGCCTGCAGGTTGTCCACCTCGGGAATGAATGTCGCCGATATGCAGGGTACATAAACCTCTGCCCACCGAAAAAAACCAAGCTCCTCTCTCTCTGAGTGGCTTGACTCTTGGTTCCCCCTTGGTGGTTCACCTATATGCCACCGCTGTGGCATTGTCTGAATGACTTCTCACCGAGGACCCCTGTAATCTGGATGTCTATGCCAGGAGGGCTAGCCGAGCCGCTTTGATCTCCCAGACCTTGATGGGCAGCTGCCTCTCCGCCTCTGCCCAAGTTCCTTGGCGAGTGAACCCGTTCAAGACTGCTCTCCAGCCTTCCAGACCACTGGGCAGAACCAAGCTGCTAGAATTGCTGTCTGTAGGACACGAGTGTGGAAGCGTGTGGTATCGCCTCGAACATGGCCATTAGTTTGCCTAGAAATCGCCTACATAGGCGAATAGTTGGTTCTCTTTTGCTTAGAACCAACTGAATCAATCTTTTGATAGCCTCGACCTTTACCAGGGGCAGGAACACCCATCTTCTGTTCTGTGTCTAATCTCATGCCGAGATATTCCAACTGCTTTGTAGGTTGAAATGCTGATCTTTCCCCGGTTTAGGACTCAGCCGAACCTCTCGAGGTACTGAACCATGAGGGCTACTACGCATTCCACCAAGGAAGCGAGTGATCTATGATTAAGAGGTCGTCCAGGTATGCTAGGACCGAGATCCCTAGGATCCTTTAGACTGACTAGAATTGGAGCTAGGACCTTCGTGAATACCCGGGGGCCGTAGCCAGCCCGAAGTGGGGCGCCACGAATTGGAAGTGACGCTGTATCACTGCGAAGCGTAAAAACAAAAATATTTGATGTGGCTGAAAGACTTGGTACATGAAGGTAACCATCCTTTATGTCTATAGAAGCCAGATCCTTCTGGAGTGTGGCGGCTGCTGACCGAACGGATTCTGTCCGGAAAGAGCGAACCCTTAGGTAAGCATTTAAACCTTTAGGTCCAAAATTGGTCTGACATCGCCGATGGGCCTTGGTATGACAAACAGATTGGAATAGAAACCTAGCCCCTGTTCTTGGGCTGGTACCTCTACCATTACGCCCTGGTAAAGCAGATGATCCAACGCCGCCCGCATTAAGGCCTTCCTTGTGGAGGAAATTTTAGAAATTCTAATCTGTAGCCTGCGGCCACAGATGATCGGACCCCCTCTGTCGGGGATCGATCCCCAGAGGCCTGTCCTTGCGATCCATTGTTAAAAGTTTGATCGCGCAGGAGGTCCGTACTGCCTGGAATTTGAGGGCCCCGGAACAGGGGGGAGCTGCCTTTTAAATGCAGCACCCCGGAACTTCTTTTGACTGGTAAAAGGGTACTTTTGCCACTTGAAACAGTCTGAATGTATTTATCCAGATCTTTCCATGGAAGGGCAAACCTGCCAGCAGTCTTTTACATGGGCTCGGCCGCCCAGTTCTTCAACCATAAGAGCCTTCTCATATGCACTAAAAATAGTGACAACGAGACGCCTGCTGGATGGAGTCTTTTTATAACCTCTACCGCAAAGCACAGAGCTCTGGGAATATCCAATAACTCCTCTGCCTATTGGGCAGGGATGTCTTAAGCATCTGTTTTGTCTGGTTCTTTAACGCCTGACAAAACTCCAATTGCAGCCACTGCTGGCTGTAGCCAAGGATGCTGGAAAAAGTGTCTCTAAACGTTTATCGACCGGGACCTTAAACATCTGTATTTTTCCCCTTAGGCCAGTTAATGATTTATTCACCCATGAGATGGCTGCGTCCACAGTTGAGAGCGCCCCCTTTCTTAGAAAAATGTATTTTCCATAGGGTAAATAACAGAAAACCTTCCAGGTGGTCTCCCATCCAGGCACTAACCAGGCCCGACCCTGCTTAGCCTCCGAGATCAGACGCTTTCCGGGAGATGTGGCCTCAAGGACCTCACGGGTAGTTGAAAAGCAGTGCCCGAACCGGGACCTGAACCCTGGACCCTCAGACCAAAAGTCCGATGCTCTACCGACTGAGCCATCCGGGCCCCTTTTAAAGAGCAATTGGTCAGGGGAAAGAGTGCCTGCAAGCACAAATATTTCCTGGCAGACGTGCATAAAGACTACCCTCTCGTCAGCTTTAGGCAGCAGAAAAAAATTCTGTCCGGTCGTCCCAATCCTGGAAAAACCAATTCCTCTAACAGAGGATGGACCGGAAAAGCTGCGTTGCTTAAAGGCGCTTTTAAAAGAACCCAAAGAGGATACCGCAGGAACCTGAGGCTCTGAAAATGGCAAATTAAATGCCGAGCGGACCATGTCTGTCAAAGACTGGACCCACAGACTCTCCGTCTGGGAGGCTGAAAACGATTCTTCAGTGGTAGATCCTTCCTCTAGGTTCTGTCCCTTTTGGCGATGGGGATCTAGTCCGCTTCTTGCCAGAAAAAGAGCCAGCGATCATAGCTGTTAACTTTTTTCTCTAGCCCCCCTAGGGTGACGGCTAGCATCTCCTCTGTGATAACACAGGGTTGGGCCGACCTGGGCCAGCCTCCGCACCAGACCCCCTTAATGGCTTATCCAGGGTGACCCCTATAGGAATAACCTGTGGGGAAAGTATTGGCATATCATCAGAACCAGAGGAGGAACCCCTTTGTCTTTGCCCTTTTTTTTTTGTGTTTTGATCCTGAACCCTTGGAAGCCATAATACAAAACCGAGGGACTCCGCTTACAACAACAGACTGTTATAGCCAGGAGTACAAAAAAATAAGGTTTAGGGGACAATAGGATCACTAATGCCCAAAAACGGTGGGGCTCAGTATGTTTTCCTTTATAATATTATTCACAACATACAGCCCCACCCCCAACATGTTTGCCAGCATTCAACCTGTTGCCAAGGGGATTTTGGCTTAACAAAAAGTATTGGAGCTGACTCCAGCATGTAGTACCCCTTCTCGCCACCGGGAGTCACTGTGCTGCCAGCTCTACGTCCTCTCTCTCCAGCTCAGCTTTGAACTGAGCTAAGAACGCGCCTGCTGTGTATAACAGCAATTGAAGGCACGCCCACTCTACACTGCAGTCACGCACGTACTGTCCACTTTGGCACTGAGGCTCCTTGGACAGATCCGGTTAGCCCGCCTTAATCCCAAGGATGTGGAGGAAAAGCTATTCCGTGACCAACACCTAAGACACTGGCGAAAAAACTGAGGGACTTCCTCTATGGGAGGGGGTTATATAGGGAGGGGACTTCCTGTTTGAGATTGCCAGTGTCCACACCTGAAGGTACTCCATATAACCCATATAGTAATGAATATGCTGCTCTGTGTCCCGTGATGTACGAGAAAGAAATATTGATTATATGAAGACAGGAGGCGAGTATCTTCCCTCCCTCCCCAACCCTTTCACGGTCATGTGTGTTTTATTTCAGGCTATTGACATCGTTCCCGTTTGGAATATTGTTCGGGTGATGTTCCCTGCTTTTGGATGACCAGCTGGTCTGAGTAGCTCAGTTGGCTGACCCCGTTGGGACCTGCGGATGCTACCTCAGGAGTCTTCAGTTAAGAAGTCGTGGGCCGGCTGGCCGAAGAATCGACGGTTGACGGGACGTTGCAAGTATGGACCCGGATCTAGGCACTTCAAGGTTCACACAAGAAAGAGGAAGATTCAAGATAGAACAGGACATTTATAGAGACTAGAGTAGGAGTGGCTAAGGCCCAGGGCTGCTGGGATACATAGTTCCTACTGTTTTTTTCTTTACTATTACTTACGTTTACATGGTTTTTACATTATCTGCTGTGAGCATTAATAAAGAAGGATTAATGCATAAGATACTCGCCTCCTGTCTTCATATAATCAATATTTTCCGTCACAAGCTAGGAAAATCTCGAATTGTGCGGTCATTCAATTGTAGCGCTGATGTATATATATAGTACATAAATGTGTATATTGCATTCCCTAGATGGCATTCATGGACATTGAGATTGTTGAGTGCTTGGAGCCATCTAGTGGCCAATTGTTGTTAATGCAAGAAGCATTCCACTATCTGAGGAATAAAGAAGAAAGACTATTGGTTCTCAGAGTTGACCTTTGTAAATAGGAAGTTGATCAAAGACCCAGGAACAATTTCTTGCGCAGTGCATGCTGGGATTTGCTATATAAGGAGTGGAAGCAGCCATCTTAGGTCTTTTTGGAACCGCATGGGCAGCCGGAGAGGATCTGTGAGGAGACGGGGACCGAACAACAAGGCCCACGGACATTTCCATTGAGCATCGGAGGACGGGAGTCCCCCAGCAGAGTTGGCCTGGTGTTTGATCCAGCTGACGGAGCAACGGGAGGAGGTCGCCGGACTGTACGGAGCCTGTGTCCAGTTAGGTGAGTGGGTTACGGCCCACAGTTTGTTATGCCTCACACGCCATTAGACTAACACACAGGCCTCACTACATACTTCCAAGAAGAAGCGGAGGGGTTGCCTTTAGGAAGGTTGAAGGCCTAGTTGTTCGGGACGCTCTCCAGAAGGCCAAGGCAGTTAACCCACTCATTGCGGAGACATTTTTTTCAGGAAGTTTATTCGTTTTGTTTGGATTACAAATTACTTGGGAAACATTATTAGCTAGCGAAGAAAGAAGATCAAGAACTGACTGTTTGTTTTTTTTGTGAGATCTCACGGTTACCTTACAAAGTAGGGGGAGCTCCTAGGCTTAGTTTTATTTTCTTATTCATATACCTGCAGGTATACTGTTTGTTATTTGATTGCTGTATAGATTTAATTTTTTGTGCTCTCATCCCATGTTAGGAGGATAGCACAGTTTATGTACTGGTGTTTCTTTACTTGCCAATTATCAACAGTAAAAGAATACTACTGTTTAAGCATACCAGGGTTGTGGCGTATTGCTTTATTCACTCTAGGTGCCGCTCGTGGATCCTGAATTTACAAACAGGTATCTGGTATCACATTGTACAGTATTGTATTGTATTGCACCACAGCTGTGTAAAGGGGATTGAGCCTTATCATTGGGGTTGTAGTTAGAGTGCAGGCCCAAAATTTAATCAGCAGCTCCTGCGGGGGTCAGTGCTACACAATGTTGTACCGAAACAAAATTTGCGTCCTTTTCTTCACACAAATAGAGCTTTCTTTTGATGTTTTTTGATTGCATCTGCAATTTCTTTTTTGCGATAAACGGAAAAAGACCCTAAATTTTGAATAAAGTGATTTTTCTTATAACAAAAAGTAAAAAATATCGAACTAAATTTTAGTCAAACATTTAGGCCAAAATGTATTCAGCCACATGTCTTTAGTTAAAAAAAAAAAAAAAATCGCAATAAGCGTATATTTATTGGTTTTCGCATAAGTTATAGCGTCTACGAACTAGGGTACATTTTCTGGAATTTACACAGCTTTTATTTTATGACTGCCTATCTCATTTCTTGAGGTGCTAAAATGGCAGGGCAGTACAAAACCCCCCCAAATGACCTTATTTTGGAAAGTAGACACCCCAAGGAAACTTTTTTGTCAAGTAATTGAATAATGACAAAAAAATAAAAAAAAATACAAAAAGTTGTTACTAAATGATATATTGCTCACACATGCCATGGTTATTAGTGTTGCTCACGAATATTCGCATTTCGAATATGCGATACGAATATTGCATATTCGAGTATTCGCGAATAACTCGAATATCGCGGCGAATATTCGCCATTTCGAATATTCGTATTTTTTCAAATTTCGCAATTAATTTCGCATTCGCGAAATTACGAATTAGCGAAATTTCGCAATTTTTTTTTTATAAAATATAGCAAATATTCGTGATATTTTATCCAAAAAAAATTGTGAAATTTCGCAATCATTTTCGCTTTCGCATATGCGAAAATTCGCTATTTTTTTTTTAAATAAAATATAGCGAAGATTCGTAAATATCGAATATTCGTGATATTTTATGCAAAAAAAAATAGCGAAATTAGACAATTTTTTTTTATAAAATATCACGAATATTCGATATTAACGAATATTGGCGAATATTCTTCGAAATATTCGCGAAATCGAATATGGCGTATTCCGCTCATCACTAATGGTTATATGTGGAATTACACCCCAAAATACATTCTGCTGCTTCTCTTGAGTACGGGCATACCACATGTGTGGGACTTTTTGGGAGCCTAGCCGCGTATGGGGCCCCAAAAACCAAGCACTGCCTTCAGCATTTCTAAGGGCACAAATTTTTGATTTCACTCCTCACTACCTATTACAGTTTCAAAGGCCATAAAATGCCAAAATAGCACAAACCCCCCCAAATGACCTTATTTTGGAAATTAGATACCCCAAGCTATTTGCTGAGAGGCATGTCGAGTCCATGGAATATTTTATATTCGGACACAAGTTGCGGGAATATGACAAACTGATTTTTTTTTTGCACAAAGTTGTCACTAAATGATATATTTCTCACACATGCAAAGGTTATATGTGGAATTGCACCCCAAAATACATTCTGCTGCTTCTCCTGAGTATGGGGATACCGCATGTGTGGGACTTTTTGGGAGCTTAGCCGAGTACGGTAATATGGAAAACCAATCACCACCTTCAAGATTTCTAAGGACATACACATTTTTGATTTCACTCACACAAATCTTGAAGGCAGTGATTGGTTTTCGGGGTCCCGTATGCGGCTAAGCTCCCAAAAAGTCCCACACATGTGGTATCCCCGTACTCATGAGAAGCAGCAGAATGTATTTTGGGGTGCAATTCTACATATAACCATGGCATGTGTGAGCAATATATCATTTAGTGCAAAAAAAATAAAATCAGTTTGTCATATTCCCGCAACTTGTGTCAAAATATAAAACATTCCATTGACTCGACATGCCTCTCAGCAAATAGCTTGGGGTGTCTACTTTGCAAAATGGGGTCATTTGGGGGGGGGTTTGTGTTTTTTTGGCATTTTATGATTTTCGAAACTGATAGGTAGTGAGGAGTGAAATCAAAAATGTACACCCTTAGAAAGCCTGAAGGAGGTGATCATTTTGGGGTCCCGTACGCGGCTAGGCTAGCAAAAAGTCTCACATGTGGTATCCCCGTACTCAGGAGAAGCAGCAGAATGTATTTTGGGGTGTAATTCCACATATGGGGGGTGTATGCTTTGCGCGTGGGTGTAAGCGTTACTGGCACTAACTAGCGGCACCAGCAACACTAATACAGCGGTCAGAAAAACAATCGCTTTGTGACGCTGGCAATAGGGGGTGAGAGGGTTAACTCTAGGAGCAATCAGGAGTTAAAACCTTTATTACAAAATGTATGGGGGTACCTAACGCTATAAAAACCTAGCAGGCAAACCTCAAAAATAACTAGCTACCTAGCGCACTAGCGACAATACAGCGATCAGAAAAATGATCGCTTAGTGATGCTGGCAATAGGGGGTGAAAGGGTTAACTCTAGGGGCAATCAGGGGTTAAAACCATTAGAAAATGTATGGGGGTACCCAATAGAGGTTGTAACCCTTGATTGCCCCTAGAGTTAACCCTTTCACTCCCTATTGCCAGCGTCGCTAAGCGATCGTTTTTTATGATCGCTGTATTAGTGTCGCTAGGTAGCTAGTTGAGGTTCGCCGCCATGTTTTTATACCGTTAGGTACCCCCTATATTTTCTAAAAATATAAAAACATGGCGGCGAACCTCAAAAAATAACTAGCTACCTAGCGACACTAATACAGCTAATCAGAAAAACGATTGCTTAGTGACGCTGGTAAAAGGGGGGTGAAAGGGTTAACTAGGGGGGGGATCAAGGGGTTAAAATTTAACACTAACCGCCTGTCACACTGACGCTAAATGCAATGATCAGTAAATAAATGATCACTGCTATTTAGTGACACAGAGGGGGGGTGATTGGGGGGTGACTGGGGGGGGATTTGTGTGCCTATGTGTACAGGTGTCAGTGTAGTGCTTGTGTACTCACTGTTGTGATGTCTCCTCTCCTCCGCCGGACGAAAAAACCGGCGGGAGGAGCGGTGACATCACTTCCTCCTCTGTGTTTACAGTGCAGGCAGAGGAGGGTGGAGGAGGAAGCTGATTGGCTAGGAGCGATCCGGAGGGGGCAGATAAAAACGAACCACCGCCCCCTCATCCCGGATGGTTCCTGAAGCTACGAGGACCGCCGCAAGTACCGGGGGGTCCGATCAGACCCCCGACCCACGTCTAGGCAGGGACGTACAGGTACGCCAATGTGCCTGCATGTGCCATTCTGCCGACGTATATGTACATGCGGCGGTCTTTAAGTGGTTAAGCTAGTGCATTGTTGGTTCACTTACCTCCTTTTCCCTTCTAATTTTTTTTGTTTCTGAATTTCTCACTTCCTGTTTCAGTAAGCCGTTTATCTGGTTGGGGGTTAGTTAGCCAGAACAGCTTACAGAGGAACAGGAAGTGAGAAATTCAGATAAAGATTTTTTTTTAAAGGGAGAATCGAAAAAGGTTAGTGAACCAACAAGGCACTAGCTTAACGGAACCGATTAGGACAAAAAAAAAAAAACCTTTACAGCCCCTTTAAAGTTTATTTGTGTGTAATGCAGCCATTTAATGCATTGTTTAGGGGTAGCCTATTCCACCCCTAATGAAAACTAAATTTTCAATGAGTACTACTTAGACCTTGAAGGGGACACACCCTGAAAGCTCGTCCATTAAAAATATGTTAGTGCAAATACAAAAGTATCACGGACAGTACTTAGTTTTCTCAATCAGCTCATCCCCAACAGTCACTTGCCCCTCCCTTTTGGATTGTAAACTTTCAAGAGCCCTCTTAAGAGAAATATGACTTCTCTTTAACACTTATTGCAAAATTTGTCATACCCCACACATTGATTGTGCTTATTATGCTTGCCATAGACACGATAAAAAATGTATCTTTAACCTGTTGAGAACCGCGCTATAGCTGAAGGACGGCTTCAGCGCAAATCTAAATATCCAACAATTGACGGCCTGTCACTGGCACGTTCCCCGCGCACGCTCTTGAGTGCGCCGCGGGGGGAAATTCTGTGTTGGCCGTGTCCCTTGGACACCGCCACAGATCGCCGCGAACAGCCAATCAGAGTGGCCGTTTGCGATGCAATCAGTGCGGCCAATGAGAGATGATCTCATATGTAAACTTATGAGATCATCTCTCATTGCCGTTTTACACAGAGACAGCGTCCTGTCTCTGGAGAGGAGACCGATCTGTGTCCTTTGTACATAGGGACATATATTGGTCACCTCCCCCAGTCACCCCCCCCTTCCCCCACAGGGGGAACACAATGTAGGAATACATTTAACCCCTTCCTCATCCTTTAGTGTTAACCCCTTCAATGCCAGTCACATTTATATAGTAATTAATGCATTTTTATAGCACTGATCGCAGTATAAATGTGAATGGCGCCAAAAATGTGTCAAAAGTGTCCGCCATAACGTCGCAGTCCCAAAATAAAAAAACGCCGCCATTTCTAGTAAAAAAAATTCTGTCCTATTGTAGGCGCTATAACTTTTGCGCAAACCAGTCACTTATTGCAATTTTTTTTTTTTTTACCAAAAATATGTAGAATACGCATCGCCCTAAACTGAGAAAAACAGTTTGTTTTTTTAATTGGGATATTATAGCAACAAGTAAAAAATATTACATTTTTTTCAAAATTGTCGCTCTTTTTTGTTTATAGTGCAAAAAATAAAAACCGCACAGGCGGTCAAATAGCACCAAAAGAAAGCTCTACTTGTGGGGAAAAAAATACTTCAATTTTGTTTGGGAGCCACGTTACTTCACCTGGGCAGGAGGGGGGGTATATGTGCCCAGTAAGCAAGTGGTTAATACTTATGACAAAACTTGCCACACACAGTTTATGCTTGCTATACATGCAATGAAAAAACATTGAGTCATAAGTTATTTTCAAACATTTAAGGTAAAAACAGGCACAGCACAAAAGTGATATTAACCACTTGACAACCGCCTTATTGTAAAAAGACGTTTTGTTTTTAAAGATGGATATATAATCGGTAACGGCAGCAGCTGCTGCCACAACCGAGATATCCATCTCTTCAGTGGGCGGTTCTGTCAATAACAGCAGTCTCTGCGGCGGATTCACTGCAAGATCGTTATCGGTGGCGGGAGAGTGCCCCCCTCCCGCCGCTTTCCGCTGCTTACCGGAGCCGTCGGTAGCTGTGTGGGGATGTGAGGACAACATTGCCTCCACCCGTCCCATAGCTCTGCTGGGTGGAAGTGACGTCAAAATGTCAGTCCCGCCCATGCGTCTTAAACATTTTTTTTAAATGACAATTTTTTTTTTTCTGAATATGTTTAAAACATTTGTCAAAAATGAGATCTGAGGTCTTTTTGACCCCAGATCTCATATTTAAGAGGACCTGTCATGTTTTTTTCTATTACAAGGGATGTTTACATTTCTTATAATAGGAATAAAAGTGATACTTTTTTTTTATTTCAGTGTAAAAAAAATAATAACTTTTTTTTTTTTTAAAGCCCCCAGACGAGCTTGCGCACAGAAGCGAACGCATACGCGAGTAGCGCTCGCATATGAAAACTGTTCAAACCACACAAGTGAGGTATCGCCGCGATCGTTGGAGCGAGAGCAATAATTCTAGCCCTAGACCTCTGCAACCTGTATAATTTTTAAACTTTGCCTATTGAAATTTTTAATAAAAGTTTAAAAGGGTAAAAGTTTGACGCCATGCTGCCACGTTGGGTATCATTTTACTCGGCGTAACAATCTTTCACAATATATAAAAAAATTGTGCAAAATTTGTCGTATTTATTAAATCAAAAGTGATTTTTTTCCAAAAAAAGTGCGCTTGTAAGACTGCTGCACAAATACAGTGTGACAAAAAGTATTACAACTGCCATTTTATTCTCTAGGGTGTTATATATATAATGTTTAAGGGTTTTAAGTAATTTTCTAGCATAAAAAAAACGTTTTAGTCTCGTAAACACCGAATCTGAAAAAACAAGCTGGGTGGTAAAGTGGTTAATTCGCTTTAATTTAATCATAGTCATAGTTTGGAGACTAGTGTTTTTTTAGTGCGATTTCTGAACAATGTAAAATTTTCATCAAAAAGGTTAACAAATCTTTAGGTTGCATTTCAGCGAAATGTCAATTTTTTTTTTAAGAGTGACCAACATTCTTACTTTCCGACAATGCCTGTTTTTCTCACCTACATATTTACATTTTGTTCATAACCTTAACAATACATTATCCTATATATTTGTCAGGTGCCGTTTAACAGAAATTTTCTTTTAGGAAATATATTTTACTTGTGTTTTTTTATAATGGACTATTTTCCTTTACAAATCTATTGCAATTAGTTTGTTTTCACCAAGTACTGCACAGTTTATTTTTTTAAAGTGGTGTAAACCTCACACATATGAACAAAGCATATACCTATAGCAGGGCTCAAAATTTCAAGTCCTGTGCTACTAGCCAGGCCTCAAGAGTTACTCGCCACCAGTTGCCCCATTTAATTCATACACAGACCTGTGCATAATTACACCCGTAAACACATCCTCATAGATTATCTCATGTAATGACACTGTTAACCACTTTAGCCCCGGACCATATTGCTGTCCAAAGACCAGAGCACTTTTTGTGATTAGGGACTGCGTCGCTTTAACTGACAATTGCGCGGGTCGTGCGGCGTGGCTCCCAAACAAAATTGGCGTCCTTTTTTCCCCACAAATAGAGCTTTCTTTTGGTGGTACTTGATCATCTCTGCGGTTTTTTTTTTGCGCTATAAACAAAAAAAGAGCGACCATTTTGAAAAAAATGCTATATTTTTTACATTTTGCTATAATAAATATCCCCAAAAAATAATATTAAAAAACATTTTTTTCCTCAGTTTAGGCCAATACGTATTCTTCTACATATTTTTCATTAAAAAAAAAAATCGCAATTAGCGCTTATTGATTGGGTTAGCGCAAAATTTATAGCGTTTACCCAAAAGGGGGTAGTTGAATAATGCCATTTTTATTAATATTTTTTTTTTACTAGTAATGGCGGCGATCAGCGTTTTTTTTTCGGCACTGCGACTGTATTATGGTGGACACATCGGACACTTTTGACACATTTTTGGGACCATTGGCATTTTTATAGCAATCAATGCTATAAAAATGCAATTGGATTACTATAAAAATGCCATTGGCAGTGAAGGTGTTAAACACTAGGGGGCAGGGAAGGGGTTAAGTGTGTTCCTATTTGTGTTCTAACTGTATTGGGGGGTGGACTCACTAGGGGAAATCACTGATCTTCTCTTCAGTTCATACATTGTATGAACAGAAAATCAGCGTTTCCCCCTGGTGACAGAACGGGAGGTATGTGTTTACACACATACCTCCCGTTCGCCGCTCTGTAACGAGCAATCGCGGTGCCCGGCGGCTATCGTACCCCCCAGGCACGCGCGCGCGGACTCGGGGGGCATAGTGGCCAAAAAGAATAGGACGTAGAGCTACGTGCTCCCCCGAGACCGCGCCACCGTCCCGCAGTAATATGACGGTGGGCGGTCGGGAACAAGTTAAATGTTTTATGCAGAATCAAGTTAAAAATTAAATATTACCAACAACTTTAACAAAATAGGACAGGGCACTGGGGGCAGATCAGAGAGACAGGGCACTGGGGGCAGACCAGAGAGACCGGGCATTAGAACTGGGTCTCTTCCCCATTTCTTGCCGTCTCCTCTGCAACTCTCTCTCTCTCTCGCCTATTCATGTCATCATTAAGAGCCTGTGTGTGCGGCTCCATGCTTGCATGTCCCCACTTCCCCCTTTTATTCAGGCTGGCAGTGAGGAGAGAAGGTCCCATGGCTTAATGAGAATTGTAAGGAGAGCATTGTGTACTGCTCTGCCTGTTGCGCGGCTCACCAGACTACTTTTCCTGAGCATGCACCTTTCCTCTTCGGCCGCCAATCTCATCGGGACTTTAAGTGTAGGCACAGATTGGAGGGAGATTGGTCATGTAGCCCTGTCATCAATCGCCCCCAGCTTAAATCCACTCGCCAAATGTTAGTAGGCAAGTGCAAATTTTGAGGGCTGCCTATAGTATGTAGTAGTCTCAATCCAAAGCACTATTGGAGGTTTACATAAACTGGCGCATTGATAACTGGTGTAGCCCCTGCATAGAAACCAATCAGGATCCAGGTTTTATTGCCAAAGCTTAAACGAACAAGCTGAAATTAGAAGCCGATGGGCTACCATGCAGAGCTGCATCAGCTTTTGTATATCTCCCCAAGAGAAAAGGTGACAGTGGAGGAAGCTTCATAACCGCCTCAACTCTGTCCTTGGTGCTGTCACTGTGTGAAGGGGTCTGTTGTGTCCCTCTCTAAACAGCTCAGTGCTCCCCTCACATTGAGCTCTGCATGCAGTGTGTAATTTTAACTCACCGCCCCCGTTTACTGAAAGATCAGACAAGCTATATTAATTCTGAATCTTGAATAGCTGTAGAGGAAGATGCAG